>PVKN010013526.1:0-19872 GCA_004027915.1 Capromys pilorides | reverse complement strand
CCCAAACAAAGAAAAAAATCCAGAAAGCACATACCAATTTTCAAATAGTAATGTCTTTTAGAAGAGTTGATAACTACACCGATTCTCACACTTTGCTTCTACCATGATGTTTCTGTCTGGGAGCCAGCCAACCATGGATGGAATCTCTGCATCCTGAGCCAAATTAGAGCTCTCATCTTTGAAGTTGTGGTTGGTATGTCTCATGTCCCAGGATGGGAAAGCTAATATCTCATCTCTTATAGCAGCTGCACTTGAATGAAATAGTCAAAATAGTCTGCATTGCCTGTGACATTTGCCATCCAACATCTAGAGGGATTTTTTTGAGTTATTGGGAATCAAACTTAGGACCTTGTGCTTGTTAGACAGGTGTTTGTACAGTCAAGCTACGTACCTGGCCCTACAAAGCATTTTTCATGCTGTTAATACCTATTCTCTCATTTTATATAGGAAGACTTCTGCCTGTTAGGCCCTTATTATCCCATTTAAAAGAAAACAAATGGAAGTTCAGAGTGAAGTGTCTCACCTGAGGTCACATGGCTGATACAAGGCAGACATGAGGCTTGAAGTGTCACCACCCAATGCCAGAGTCCTGTGCCCTCTACTATGCCCCCCTCCCAAAATAGACAACAGTGTTCCATGTTCTCTGAGTCTCTATCAACTTTAACCATGCATCTAAGCTCAGTTTTATATTTTTGGAAAATATACTTGATAAAGGATAGGGCAGGGAAATCTCTGAATGACATGCATCCTGATTCCACAGGGGGTACCCTGATAGGCACGGCACCCTCAAGTGCAGCTCATGGCCTCATGCCTGCCTCAGTGTGCTCTCAGCCTTGGCTGGGACAGGGACACAGTCCACTCCCCTCTCTGCACTCTCTTCACATCCCTGTGTGGCTTTTTGTTTGTGTAGCTTGCAGGGAGGTGGCAAAGGCTCTGGTCAAAATGCTACCATTCTTCCTCCAGAAAGGAGTATGCGGTGACTCATAAACAGACTCAGGACAGAAACTCATCCCAATCGGAGAGCACTTGCCTCCCCAAAGTAAATAAAATTATATTAAAAACAGAAATATTAGAGGCTCTGATAATGTAATCATAAAGTAATCACTTTGAATTAGGATAATGGCTGTGTCCAACTCTTTATTGCATTTATTTTGAATATCACATTCTTTCAACTCTCATTATTTTAATTATGTTCAATTACAGACATTTGCATATGCTTTATCATGGATATTAGTGAAGGGGAAAAGACTTCCCTGAGTTAAATGATGAACAGATATGCCATATTATATCACACTTGCGCCTTCTAAAATGTGATTTAGCTGCATCCCACAACACTCCTAAGACAGGCACTAATTCACATGGATTGAACAGTCTGTAGTCTTACAGAAAGCAGGAAGGTACACAGCCACAGAATTGAGCTCAGAGGTGCTGAGTGAGTGTGGCTAGAGTAAGACAAAGATGGGAAGCTTAGCTCTGGCCTTTTGACCTCAGGAAATTCAAACAAGCCTTCTGATGTACAGTTTCTGGATCTAGGAGACTTGTCATATGGCTGCTCCACATCACAGGACAATTGTGAAGGTTACCTTAAGTGGTGATTAAAAGCACTAAGCTCCATAAGTAACTGTAACAGTAACAGTAAGCCTCATGCACCAGCTCTAGTTTTCAATAAACAGTTTTAGAACAGTTACACAGTCATGGGTCAAGGGAAATAGAGAGACATAAAACTGAACATCCCATCTTAGGCAAAAGTCACCTTAAAATGGATCACAAACTTAAGAGTAAAATATTAAAACTAAAATATTTTAAAAGATAGAAACAAAAACTAGGCTGGGGAGATAGCTCAGTAGAATAAGCGCTTGCCTGGCAAGTGCAAGGGCTTGAGTTTGATCCCTGGTTCTGGGAAAAAAAATCTAATTGCTGTCATTCAGGATAAGGCAAAGAGTTTGCACACTTAACCCCAAAACAATGACCCATAAGAGGAAGCACTGCACTGGACTCCAGTGCGGTGGAGTACAGGAAGTCCACTGTACTGGACTTCATCAAAATATCAAAATGTAAAACTTTTTTCCATAAAGACCCTAGAAAGAGGATGAGAAGACAAAATATAGGTGCACACACAGGATGAAGTATTTGAAAAACCAATAAAGGAATAAAATAAACATGCAATTGCCCTATGACCCAACAACAGTGCTCTTTGATATTTTTCCTCAAGAAATGAAAACTGCCTATCCACATAGAGCCTATGAGTGCACACGGAGTGTGCACAGCAGTTTTACTCCTAAGACCCCAACATAGTCCAGATGTCCTTCATGGAATATTTTTTCAGTGATGAAAAGGATACAAACTATTGCTACAAACTACTTTGGTGAGCAGAGTGAAAAAAAAGAGCCAGTCTTGAATGCTTGAATGATGCATGTTGCATTGCTCCATTTATGCATTTATATAATGTTTTTGCATTAACAGAATTTTAGGGTTTTCTTTTGTTGTGTCTTTTGGTACTGGGTCTCACTACATATCTCGGACTCATAGTGATCCTCCTGCTTTTAGCCTCCCCAGCGCTGGGATTACAGGTGTGCACCACAATGCCCCAACTGGATTGCTGGCTCAGAGAGCCCAGGGGGGATAGGCATGGCACATGGTGCTAGGGCATGAACCTAGCCCCTATGCTTCCCTTAGCAGGCAGGCTCTTAACTCACTAAAATATCTCATTGGCCCTTGAAAGAATTTTAGAAATGAGCAACAGATTAGTTGTTGGCAGAGATTGGGAATAGAAAGCAAAAGAAAAGAGTGTGATTCTAACAGGAATCTTTACAGCGACTGAATTAGTGTCATAAGATGTTGCTCTATAGTTTTGTGAAATGTTAACATTGTAAAACACTGCTAATGTGTACATACCATTTTTAAAGTTTTAATGTGTGTCCATGTATTATTATCTCAATAAAATTTTCAATTGAAAATTAAAGTTTTCCGAAGCAGAATAAGAAGCTATTGGTTATAGAAGAGCAATGAATGTATAAACTTGTTATGGCTAATGCTAATTGATTCTCTCTATGTACATGAAACAGAAGTCCAGGTTTACTTTGATTCGTTCTTCCCAGGCACAAGTGATTTTGCTGAGCCCTCCTTGCTTGGAACGTGGAGCATCTGGCCTTTGGGCAGCCCCCATCAAATCAGGGTAGGCAGCTGATATGCATGCGCTTCTCAGCTTGCTCCCTGGAACGAGGTGTGTGCAGCTACCCAGATTTCACAACAGCTTCCCACCGGGGCAAACAGAGGAGAACACCACTGGAAAAGTCCCAGGGAGGGCAGACATACCACTTCATCTAGCGACAGGTGGAGCACCCTGTTCTCTGTCTTTGCAGCCTGGTTGCCTGGCCTTGAACTTCTGCTCTGCTACTTAGCAGCTCATTGAGCCTGGAGCATGTTCCTTAACTCCTCTCTGCCTAATTTTCTCATCAATGCCATGGAAATAATGACAACAGCTCTCCTGCAGGATTGCAGGGAAGGCTGGACTGAATGAATATAAATTCTCAGTCTTGTGTTCCTCTGTAATAAAGAAAAGTGAAGAGTGTCCTGAGACTGTAAGATTGTTGCAAGGATTGGTCATGGACCTAGCACCAGGAAAACCTTGAGCACAGCTCTTGCCACTCACTGAGGGCTTGTTCTGGGACAGTTCATCATTTCTGCCACAGCTTCCTTAACACGAGAAATGTGCTGATGCCCTCTTCATCCTGTCGTTTTCCTTTTTTATTCACTCCATTTGAGCAGCTCACCGTTCCAGAAACTCAAAGTCACTACATATCTTCCCTTCAAATCACAAGTCCCTACATGGAGAGAGACAAGTGCATTTTGTGTTCCAGGGGAGCAGGACAGAACTGGGAGTTCCATCTTTCACCAGGAGAAAGAGATAACCCTAGCATGGTGATAAGCCTTCAGGAAAAGAGAAAAAGCTGTGGAAATTCCTGAGACTCCTAAAGTTCCCAAACCCCAACATCCCCTGACCCCAATATCCCTGGAGTCATGATCCTGCTAGGAACCAGTGTTGAGGACTCAGAATTGAAAAAATAAAAAATAAAATCAAATCCACCTGACTCCCCAGAATGTGACGGAGCCTCCAGGTAGGATAGAGGCTAATTTTCTTTCAGCTGGGCAGGAGAGTCAAGGATGAGAAATGAAGGTGGCCATAAAGAATACTAAAGTGTTTCCTGAACTGGGAGCTTATGCACAAATCTCTACTGTGATTTCCTGGCTCACGCAGTGGTCACGTGACAGGGGTCATAATGTTTAACTCCCACTTAGCCCAACACCTCCTTCCTGAGAGTCAGTGCTGTGACCCTAGGACCCCTCTTTGCACACTCTTAGGAAGACCAAGGAAGCACTGTTCAGCTACAAGCCCAGGTTATCCTGAGCCGAAACTCCAATCTAAGTGAGCGTGCTATAACTGTCAGGGAATATTTCTTCTCCCCACCTACTAAGCTTTTAAAATGACTGAAGTGCCACCCTCTCTAATTACCCAATTCACTGGTGCACACAATGGATCTGCCACTTTCTGAGGTTTCCTGACATCTCTAATTCCCTCGGCCCTCTCAGTTCCGACAGAAGGCATCTGGGGTAATGGGGGTGGGCAGGGAGAGCACAGGGAGAGAATCTGAGAACAGGGGCGGTAGCTGCAGCTCTGCTCACTGGTGACACTGACCTGCAGACATCAGAGCGGAGGTGCTGACTACCCCCCACACCTCCTTATCTGAAAGTGGAGGAAGCTGAGGCAGAGAAGGAGAGGCAATTGGGCACTGGCTCACCGGAGACCATAGCCCAGATATTTGCTTACTGATTCATCCACCGAGCCCTTCCTGTGTATTAAAAGCATTCATTTGCCAGCAGAAAAGTCCTGTGTTCACAGACCTCAGCATCTAGTAGAGGAAATGGGAAACATATTCACTTCAGTTCTGGAGGAAAATCTAACAATGTAAGGAGAGAGAAATGAAAACAAATGCTCAGTAGAGATGTGGTGAGGAGTTGAGACTTGAGCCAAAGTCCACTGGAAAAAAATGCTACTGAGCTATGTGGATGAGAGTGCTGGGGGCAACAAGGATGTTTCCTTTTCTTGTCTGTATTTAGGACATGGTCTACAAGGTCTCACTAAATAGATCGGACTTGAAGTGATTCTCCTGTTTTCGGCCTCCCAAAGTGTTGGGATTACAGGCCCAGACTACCACGCCCAGTCTCAATTGCTATCTCAGTGCACCCTGCAGTTGGGCTGGCATGGCAGGCCGGGGACTGAACCCCAGTCTCTGCACTCTGACTAAGCAGGTGCTTTAGTCTGTTGAGCTATCAGGCTGGCTTGGCAGGGATTTTTCTAACCAGGTGTAAAGGTAAGGTTATAAACAGTCTTTGGCTATTCCTGAAAAGACAGTGTGGCTGAGTTGAATGTGCTTGGGCAAAGGAAGTAAGGTAGGGTTAAGTCAGGAGCTGACAGGACCTAATGTGAAGGAAGCCTGTGGACCATCATAAGGCCCCTGGCTTCCATGCTCCATTAAGTGGAAGCTAATGCACATGGAGCAGAGGTATGATGGGTGACCTGGTATTTCTGCTGCCTCTCACACCTGCGTCCAGACACCCTAGATAATAACAAGCCCCTCATAATCAGGCTGTCTTGTCCTTGGCTATACTGACCCTGGGGCTGGGTGGTTCTTTGTGAAGGGGCACGGTGCTCTCCTCTGTTGGAGGATGGCTAGCAGAGGTCCCTGAGGCCTCTGCCCCATGTCCCTCCAAGGAATCTCCAGGCAAGGATTCCAGTGGTAGAACATCACATGACTTTGCAGGCAGGAAACCATCCCACCAATAGTTTCTACCCTCATGAAACATAAGTACTATCTAGGCAGGTTCCTTTCCAAAAACAGATGCTGCCCCAGACTTCCAGAACCAGAATCGCCAGCAGCGGGACTCCAAAAGCTAGCTAGAAATAGTTCTCCAAGAGAAGGCCTCAGGGACCTCGAAGTTCCCTCTCCAACCTCGGCCCCCTCTGTTGACCTTCACTATGATGCTGCCCAGGGCAACAGCTCCCACATTACAATTCAATCACTTGCTGACATTTAATTCAGTTAAATATTGATTATCAAAAGGAAAACTGTATCAGTAGCTTCCAGAGCTGCCTGGGTGAGGTCTCAGTTCCACTCCCAGGAGCTCCTTGGGATGCAGTCTGGCTTCCGAGAGTTGGCAATACTTTCAGAAGTGGAGGCCCTATGTGTGGCCTACAGAAGGTAGCTATGAAAAGTGAAGCCGGTGGAAAAAAGGCATGTGAAACTTCAGGAAGACACCTCCCAGTGCCTGCTTAAACTCTGAGCGTCAGGTCTGCTTCCAGTTTGGTGCAAAAAAGGGACATTAGCAAGGATTTAAAGGGTGTTAGGCCGGGCGTGGCGGCACACATCTGTAATCCCAGTACTTGGGAAGCTGAGGTAGGAGGATTGGTGACAGTTAGAGACCAGCCTGAGCTACAAAGTGAGCTCAAGGCCAGCCTGAACTGCATAGCGAGACCCTGTCTCAAAAAAAAGACTAAATAAATAAATAAATAAATGGTATTAAACACTAAAATCTTCACTACTATTCTCTCCCTTAGGCTACTGGTGAACCTGCTACTTAAGGTTATTTAATGCTGGGTGTTTGTTCTATCTAAATTTTTTACAAATTTCTCCACCAACCACGAAGTCCAGTTCTCTCCTCTTAGGTTCTGAGCCAGCAGACAGATACTCCTCTACTCAGTGCTCCTAGAAGTTGACTGTGAACATCTCCAGTCAGCTCTTCTGTCTGCCAGTTTAGAACTGGGCTGAGCACATGGCCTCCAGCAGGACCTAAGGAGCTCAGGCCCCAAACCCTACTGACCTGTCTGCATCCTCTTGCACATTACCAGGCTCAGACCCACCTGAGGCCCACCTGAGGTCAGTACCATCCACTACTGAGTTCTCTCTACAGTCTGTGGCCTGGACCCAAGATCCTGTGGAGGGACTCATAGATAGAAATCACTTCACCAGGGGAGAGGCAAACAGTAGGAGGCATTAAGCATTTTGGCACTTGACCTTTGGGTCTCAAGCTAAACAAACAGGGTTGTTTATGGTGGCTTTGATCCTGTGATTACAGCTTTCTGTTTTTCAGGCAGCAATAAATGGCTGTTCAAATAAAGAAACCAAAATTCCTAAGGAGACATGTGGGTGGGACTGCCTGGCCCCCTTTGCAAAAGCCTGTTGATCAAATCCCACAGCACAGTGGCTACCAGGGAAGTGCAGAATCTGGCAGCAGACTGTATGGATTCAAGTCCTAGCTACACCACTTTCCACTTGTGAGTGTGAATAGGGGATGGAGCTTTACCTCTCAGCACTTAATGGCCTCTTGTAAAACTTTAAAAATAGGAGCTAGACATGGGGGTAGTATCTACAAAGCTCCTTCACAGAATAACTGTTCAGTTAGTTAGCAGCTGGGGTGGTAAGCCTCCTTAAGAGTCTCCTCTGGAGACAAATGGAAGGAAATAACAAAATAATAAATTCTGACTACCGATTGGTTGTCAGGAGCACTGTACTAAAATTGGAATGTAACATTCATTCTCTGAAAGATGCACTCACCTGCCTATAACAACTGATCCAGCTCTGTGTGTGGAGCAGGAGCCAGCCCTGTGCTTGGCAATGTGCTGGTGGGTACTATTATGCCAGGGGCAGAACTGGAAACCTTGAGGCCCCACAAGTGTATAAAGTATTTCTTACAGAAAGCTTTCACTGCCAATCATTCCTGTCCCAAGAGAACACAGCTGTCCTTCTTAAAACATGTTCCCACCTGCAGTTAAACTGTCTTAGATGTGCCTTCAAAAAGCACAACACTATAGCTCAGTGATGGGGGCTTGCCCAGTGTGAGTGGGGCCCTGGGTTTGATCTCTAGCACCACAAAATAAAGCACAAAAGTGGAAAGGATGGACTAAACTTAGTAACAGTCTTAGGAACTTTTAATTTAGCAACAAGACTACTGGAACAGAAATACAGCAATCTTATGGCAGTGATAACTTGCAAACGCCTATTCCATGCCCAAGGTGGACATCCTGATAAGTCACGTTGAGTATATGTTCCCAGTAATTCACGAGGTCACTTCGCTCCAGTAGCACTCTTCTCATGACCCCAAACTCCAGGATCAGCTTGGAAAAATCTTCAGACAAACCCAGGTTGGGAGAGGCTACCCAGGATTCTTCTCACTAGTACACCCCTAAACTGCCAGAGTCACTGGCAAAAGGAAACACAGACCCTTTGCCACAGACAAAAAGAGACTGGGGGATGCATGCACTAACTGCCATTTGCTCCCTGAATTGGATTCTTAAACAGAACAAGTACAGCCCAAAGCAACTGTGGCATTTAGCTATGAGTAATATACCAGTGTCAGGTCCTGAATTGGTACAAATGTCCTCTGCCAGTGCAAGATGTTACCTATGGGGACATGAGATCAGGATGTATGGGGACTCCCCATACCAACACAACATATCTGCAATCCCCAAATCATGCCCCAAACCAAAGTTTACTTAAAATACTGTGGAGTGCATGGGTATCATCCATGCTTGTGCAGATAATGAAAGAGGAAGAGTGCACGTAAGGGGGTTGAAGCCAGTGTGGCGGCATGCAGCTATGGAAGAATATCACCTTCAGGAAAGAATACAAGGGTATCACTCCAAAGTGCCTTGTCTATACCTGGAATGACTAGAAAGGGCAACTCAACGCTTATTTTAAAGGAGTCAAAGATAAGCCTAATGCAAAGAATTGGGTTCCCCTGTGGTGGTCTCTGTTCACAGTTTGGGACAATAAAGTGTCACCTGCCCATGATATGCTTTGTATGCCTTCTGTCTCCCCGTGTGGGTTCTTCGCTAACTTTCCTCGTGGTTCAGAACCAGCAACTGGGCCATGCCTCAATCTGTTGCTGCTTTTCTCCTCTCTGCCCCATTCTCCCCTCTCATAATAAGCAGCCGCCTCGTGGTTGTTCCTAGAAGCTGGAGGCTGTTTCCAAGGCCAAAGGTGAGCTCTCAGTCATCTGGTTGCCATGGAAACCAAAGAATCATCCTGCTCTCTCTCCAGAGTGACTTGGCAGACCCCACAGCATGTGTCTCTCCATTTCAAACAAATCCCTCCACCATACACAGGTCTCCTCACAGAAGCACCATCAGAATTATGGGGACCGTGCTGGTACATTGGCTAGGCAGGAGAGCCCGAGTTCCAGTAAGTCACCTGCAGGACAGACTGGCTTATGTAGCCCCAGATACAGAACCGCCTCAGTGCTCAATTGGCCAGCAGAGGTTCAGGAAGAAGCGGGCTTCAATCATTCCCCAGAGTCCTGGATTTTCTGGAGGTCTGTCTCAGCCCACACAGCACAGCTGTAGAGAAGCGTCTAGTACATGGACCCCAGTTTCAGCTTTGAGAAATTAACCAAGAGATGTGTCATCATGCAGATCTAAGATCAAGTTACCAGCTCTGAGGTAGAACACGGGAGTCCCCATGGTGATCCTGGCTCCCCTAGGTCACCCCTATGGGTGCATCCCTGGTCACATCAGTGATACAGATGTAGGAGGAAAGAGAGAAAAATCCAAGAGTGCTGCGTTCTAGCCCCATGTGGCATCTAATTTGTTTTATCAGAGACCTCAAAGGTCTTACGAAGGGAACTGTACCTCACTGAAATATCCTAATGGCATTGTAACATTCACCATCCCCTTTCACCCTTCAAAGAAGATCTAGGCAAATATTTTGGGAATCAATGTTCTATCCCTTTCTGTCACACATATGAATTGCTTTAGCATATTACACTACTAATTAAGCATGTTAGAGAAGACTTTTCAAGAAAAAAGTCTCGGTGAGTTTTAAACCTGCTTTTTTCCTACCATGTCTGACCACTGAACTCTGCTAGTGTGCATGTGTATCTTGCAAAGCACTTGACAATGTCTCTTGGGATACCCAGTTTAGCACACAGTGGGCTAGAAGGTAAGAGTTACTCTAACTTTTGATTGAGTTGTCATGATGTTGTCCACTCTTTGTGGTCGTGATCTCCTTGAGTGGTACCACTGCTCTGCTCAAGCTGCACAACCAGACAGCACAGAAGCTGGACTACAGTGCAAGCACTCCCAAAACACTGACCTTACCTTATGATGCTTGCTGCTCAGACGTCGGCAGGAGCATCAGTGACATAAACTCAGAGCCTCTAGTCCAGAACTGATCACAGACAAAACAACTTTCTACACTCAAAAAATGAACAGACTAGTCAGAAAATTCCCTTAGCAGAACATGTGAGAGTAGAGTGTAAGGGGAAAAGCTTGGGCCATGAAGTTTACGTGCCAAGCAAAGAGGAACCAAAAACTCTTGAACAAAGCAGAAACTCGGAGTTATCAGCTCAGCTCGCTGGGTTTTTCCCTTTCCTATCACATTAGCTGTTGAGTAATGCAGCAGCCAGGCCCCCAGCTCCGTGATGTATTACATGAATGCATTATCAGAACCAGCTGTTGCTCTAATGATACAGAAGAAGGATGACGAGCTCTCATGATGTATGGCTTTGGTGTGCCGCGATGGAGGAGCGGAGCAGATCTGGGGCCAGACAGCAGCGAAGCTAGGAAGTTGCAATCGATTTATCAGGGGCATCCCAATCCCGCATCAGGAAAGAGGAGTCAGCCAGGCTGTTGGAATTTATCAACATAATTATGCGCTGTGATTTATTAAGTACTAAGCAACAAAGGCATCAAAGGCACTTCTGTTGTTGCTGTTTGGGTTTAACTTATTAGAAAAGAAGGAAAGGCAACTTTCTTCAGCAGATTTGTCTCTTAAATTTT
Organism: Capromys pilorides; assembly: GCA_004027915.1. Classification (NCBI taxonomy): domain Eukaryota; kingdom Metazoa; phylum Chordata; class Mammalia; order Rodentia; family Capromyidae; genus Capromys; species Capromys pilorides. The sequence goes on along the minus strand of PVKN010013526.1, from coordinate 9,038 downwards.
AAATATAAAGTTCCTCCACACAAATACTTATAATTAATAAAATAAATCCTAAAGTACAGAGAAGGCATAAGTACATCTCGCTTTGTGCAGCGGGGAACACCTCCCTGCGGTGCCCAGGAGACCCAGCACCTTTGCAAGGTTCATCGTTCACTGCACTGCACAGTGCTGAGTGACCACAATGGCGAGGAGAGCTGAGATCTGACTTGCCTCCCCGCATTGTGCTGGGCCCTTCATACCATCCCCTGCTTTCACTCCTATTACACCTCTCTCATGAAAATCCTGCTGGCATCTCCATGTTACAAAGGAAGAAATTAGGCCTTAAAGACGGTAAGTGAGCTCAAGGTGAGGTGTCCAAGGGAGCCGAAAGTCAAAACACGGGTCTGCATGATGCTAAAGCTCATTCAGAAAGCACCTGCTAGCTCTAAGTGCAAGGTCTAGGAGGCCTTAGGAGTAGGACCAGAGAAGGCCCAGGTGTAAGAGCATGATGGTGGGAGGGGTAGGTCACCCTTGCTCCAAAGAAGTGAACGAATGGGCAAGCAGGTCCATGAATAAAGTGAAAGCCCAACTAGTGGTAATAAGCTTAAGAAGAACTCCACTCGGGAAACTGCGTCTTGATAAACAGTGGCCAGGGAATACAGCTCACCTGCCATGTAAATCTTACTGCTCTTCAACACTCAAGAAACATGAGGTCTCTACCAACTTGTACACCTCAGAGTCTATTCACAAGGTTCCAGTGTGTCCCTCTTTCATGCACATGGAAAATTTTATAAGGATGATGTAAGTTCTCTCCATCACTCTTAGGGGGTCACACTTTTCAATATCATAGAGTAGAGTGAATATGATATTTTTAGTCCTCTATAGGGGCACCCAACTGATGCTCTAACTTGCCACCAACTTCCTAGGAGCACTGTGGGGCAGCTGAATTGTTCGAGGCCCTGTTAGGCAGACATGTTCCATCCATTCTCACCCATTCCTACTCTGCAGAAAGCAGATGTACAGGATCTAATGGGGAGGGTGGTAGGGGAAAGCCTCATATTTTTGTGTGCAAGCACTGGGAATATCATAGTTTATATCATAAAAACTTTTTCAACCACTGAAAGCCGAACTCCAAGACAAGACCAATCTCCTCTGCTACTCCTGAATCGAAAGAGCCCAAAGTGCATGGAGTCCAGGAGGTGAGCAAAGACAGCAGATGCCCTACAGTGAAGATGCTGAGAGCTGTGTGCAGCCCCCATGGGGAGTCCCCAGACTCTAGCACAAGACAGGTGGGTATTGAGCCAGCAGAGGCCAGAGGACGGACAGCACACCCACTACCTCCTGGACACCAACCCACTCCATTTCTCCATTCTCTTCAGTCACATCTTATTCACGTTTTCTATAGCAGAATTACGTTTAGCTGAGAGGTTGAGCATAATGGACAATAATCTGTCACCTTCCCAGAAACATTCTTACCTCCAGAGGGAACTCTGGGGATACTCAGTGAATAGTAGTTCCTCAGGCACTGGACTTAAAATGGGAGGCAGATTTCAAGACAAAGAAAGCCATGCATCATTGCCTAGCTCATGCACCATGGAGGGTCAGCCACAAGGCCTAGCCTGGATGCTGATTCTGGAACTTGTTTGTAGTATACAGCCTATGGAAACAATATTTATTCTAAGAATCTACTTAGCAACAGATCAGTCAGGGTACTCCAGGGAACCTGCACAGGTAGGATGCACATAGACGTTTCATTATAAGGAACTGGCTCACATGATAGTGGAGGATAAAAACCTCCAAGACTTGCAGGGCCAGTGGGAAAGCTGGAAGCCAAGGGAATTGGTGGTATGGCTTCACATGGAAAGCTGGGCAGCCTGAGACGCAGGATGTATTAATATTTCTGTCTGGGTCCAAAGCAAGCAAAAGCGAATGTCTCAGCTCCGAGTGAGACAGGAGGGCAAAATTCTTTCTTACTCAGAGGAGGGTCAACCTTTTTGTTCTATTCAAAGCTTCTAATGACTGGATGAATCCCACCCACATACATTAAGGAGGGCAACCTGTTTCCACTGTCATATTCATCTCATCCAAAAATATTCCAATGACCTCCAGAATAATATTGTACCAAGTAGCTGGACATCCTGTGGCCCCAGTCAAAATGACATATATAATGAGCCACCATAGCAAAACAACAATAGTGAGAATCACAAGTCCAAAGTGGAATAGAGTGGACCTTCCTACACACTCTTCTGACTCTCCTCACACTGCTATTAGGGGAACTCTGTTCTGGTTAAACCAATTTTCACAGGCACAAGATATTCTGCACTAGCATCAGTTCTAATCCTCGGGTTTCCTTAAAACATAAGTCAGACAAGCATGGTGGTGAGTGCCTATTATTTCAAAACTCTAGGTGGTTGAAGAGATGGGTCACAAGTTTGAGTCTAGCCAAGGCAGCTTAGCAAGATGCTGTCTGAAAATTTTAAAAAGTAATAAGGGCTGGGGATTAGCTCAGTGTGAAGGTCCTAAGTTTGTTCCCCAGTACTTCAAACAAAACAAAACAAAGTAACATAATAATTCTACATCATAATAAACACATCCCCCAAATAACAGATAATTTGACTCTGAAGGGAAAAAATGTAGTCACCAGTTTTCATCTTAGAGATACAGAGTCACCAAGTCCAGCCTTTCCTGTTTTTCCTCCCTCATCTCTCCACTGGGTGAACTTCAGGGTTTTCTCTTCTTGACAACTTCCAACTATGGTATCATTTCCTGTCACTTGACTATGTCTCCTATGGGAACCTAAGTTCCTGTGGCTTAAGAAATGTCCTTGCAAATGAGCCCTGAGGTCTTTTGTTCTAGCCATAGTGATGAAAATTCCTCAAGAAATAATAAGTAGAAGTTGGCTCATATTGAATTCCCAGAGCAACACAGTGCTGACATCTCATAGGTCCTCAACAATTGTGCTCCTTAATGGAAATGTAGGCAAAGAGTACAAAACATAAATTCACCAGGGGAACAACACCTTGTCATGTCAGTTCATACACACATCTCCTCCTGGAAACAGAGGGTTAAAAAAGAAAATCTGAGTGCAAAACAGAGGAGAATGGACAGATTTACCAGCACATTGCCTGGTAATGTGAACACCATGGCCCAACCCATCCCAAGAGCAAAGGAGAAGGGAACACAGAGAAAGGTGAGTACAATCTCAAGGTACATTCGGCTCTGCAATGAAAACCTGGCCACACAGTCTTAGAAGCCCAGATTGTGCTGTCATGGTTTCCATTTCAGTTGCTTTCATATGGGTTCTTTCCCACCAAAGGAGGCTCTCTGTGTGAAAGACTTTGACAATCATAATGGTGAATATATTGTCTTTTTTGTGTGTGAATATGTTGTCTTGAAAGAAAGAAATACCTTTAATCTGGTAGAGTCTATCTTTGGGACTGCACCCAAGGATCTAAGTTTGGTATGGTCTTGTAATGCTTAGAAATAACTCTCCACTTTAAGCATAAGCCAGAATTTAGAAAGTTCTAATTTAATAAGATAGATTGATGTTTTATTAATTGTATTATGAGCTGCTAATTGTAATGCATTTGCATTAACATCTGAAAATGTAAGACTGACACTTCATGGCTTTGGAAAGGCTCTCAGGACTCTCACAGTTCATGACCAAGGTTATGGATTACTGAGACAGATGGATCTACCTCCTAACCCAGTGGCTAGTAAACAGGATGCATCTGCTATTACCATCTATATTACAGTTATCAGCAATACCAGTCATTGTCTACTGTCTACTAGCCATGGTTCTATTACCTTATATTAGTGCTTTGTATACTTCTTTGAACAATTTTGCTAAGCAAATGAACAAATGGGTAGGACTAGAAAAGTCACACGGGGTTTAGACCCAGAAGAAAGAAAGGGGCAGGTAGTGGGATTCAGATGTGATCATGTCAATAAAAGAGGTTCATGGAAGCTTGGAATGAAGGCTTCAGATGACAAAGCACTAGTCAAGGAAAATCATCCTGATGGCAGATCAGGATAAGAATTAGCCAGAGCAAGACTGCAGTTAGGATTCTTGTCAGGAAAAGATTGCAACAACTCCCCCTTGATGAATATGGGCGTTAGCAAGAATGTAGATCAAAGGGGCAAGTCTGATGAAGTTTTGGCCATGCATATGTGAATACAAGAGCAGTGTGGGACTTCTCAAAGGGGAAAAAAATGCATCCTTCTTCACTCCTCCCTACCACCTGGAACATAGAAGTGACAGCTGGATCTCCAGAGGCTGTTTTGTGCTAAGAATAAGATTCATGTGCAAGGGATTTTGAAGTAGAGAGCTGCATATATTCCTGGAGTGACCATACTAACCAGGAACTGTTTCTAAATCTCTGCTACTTCAGAGAAAGATAGGTTTTTACCTCGTTTACATTATTATTTCTTAGATTTCTTCTAAAATCAACTGAATCTAGTTCTGCCTGACTGACAACATTGGAGATCATGGAGCCCTGGATTTTTGTCCTATCACCTGAGTTTATATGTGACTCTGCCATTTGATAGCCCAGGAAGTTTAAGTGAATACCTTAGTTTCAAGAAAGATTAAATGCAGAATCATATTAAGTAGTACCTACCAATAATGGACTCTTAAGATAATTAAATGCAATGACGAATGTAAACTTGTCAGCATGTTCTTTGGTGCAATGTGTGTGGATGCATGTGTGTGTGTGTGTATGTGTGTGTGTATGTGTGTGTGTGTATTCTTCAGTGCAGTGTATGCCTGTGCATGTATGTGCACGTGTGTGTGTGCATGTATGTACATGTACCCACATGCATGCATGTTAAAGTTACATGATCAAAGAGAAGGTGACTCCACATTCTTGGGGACAGAGGACGAATGAGAAGACAACGGATTTTCTTCCCCAGAGGCATACAAAAAGTTTGAAACATTTCCTGGAAAGCACACCCCTAGCTATAGTTGAGATCTAAAATATTCCCCCTAAGTCTCAGGTGTTCAGAATGGGGTTTTCAGAAGATGACTGGATTATGAGGTCACTAACTTCCTCAGTGGATTAACACACTGAAGTGATTATAATTTTCTGGAATTATTGGGAGGTCACGGAACTCAAGAGGTGGGGCCTGGTGAAGGGAGTGTGTCATGGTAGCCTGACCTCAGGAACTATATTTTATCCACACCCTTTTTCTTTCACCTTATTCTTCTCCACATGTTATGCTTTACATATAGATGTCCCTGAATAGTCTGTTGCATTCAGAGGTAGACTTTCAGGAGATATCACATCATGGGGCCAGGAGCCCCATTCATGGATTAGCTTGTTAACAAATTCATAGCTAAATGTGATGAAGCCCGGTTGGCAGAGACGAGTCTGTGGGAATGGAGGCTGGAAGGGTATGTCTCCCTTCTTCCTCCCTTGGCCTTCTTGCTGTTTTGTCTGCTGTTTCTCCTCCACTATGCCCCTCTGCCATGCCATCTTGTGGGGGAGCAAGTCATCTATGGACCTAAAACCTCTACCAACTGTGAGCCAAAATAAATCTTTTCTACCTAGCATTGTAGGGCTCAGGTTCTGGGCCTCTGAGATGAGAAGGCCACAGAGACACAGCCACCATGTGGTGAGCAGCTTTCTTCCTCTGTGTTCTTCCTTCATGATGTTCTGCCTCATCGTGGATATCAAAGCAACAGAATTAACCAACCACTGACTAAAATCTTGACCAAAATAAGTCTGTCCTCCTTTAAATTGACTGGTCAGGTATTTTGTCACAAAATCAGATCGACACACTCTTCAAGTTTTCTGGCCCCATCCCAGGCCACACTGGGAAAGTGAAGAGTACAGTAGGGTGGCTCTCTTCAGGCTCCTGGCTCGTGGCTATCAGAGAGGGGCCTCTGACCACATCTGCCACTTCACATCCTGCTTGATGGGCTTGGGGTATCACAGTGCCAACAGTCCATCAGCACCATTGATCTTCAACTTCCAGGAAAATTTTCGCTATTGGGAAGAAGAGGCTCTTGGCTCTGGTTATGCATAAGAAGGACTCATTAAATCAAAGGGATGTTTGGCTCTTCAGTATGTCAGGATTGATAAACACTGACAGGATGATGAGGGGGATGGGACTGAACCAGTGAAGCTGAAAACTCTTTCAGGGAAACCAGGCCACTTCCTAACTCCCCAAACACTTCATGAGGCGCTCTGAGCTCCAGAGACATGGCTGCTCTCTGGAAGGCATGCATCTGATTAACACTAAAAATGGCAAGGAAGAAAGGAGGTGGAGCTGCACAGAGTTTAATTGCAAGCCAGAGTATTTATAGCTCCATGTGGGGAACTGGTTTGAAGCCGACATTGCTACTGCTCTATGTTTGCGGTTTGGATACAATAGTTAGAAGGGCAATAAAAGAAAATTGGCATTTGTAAAGACTTGGGGCCAGGCATCCTATGAAATCTAGCAGAACTGAGCAACATTCTTTCAGTCAATGTCAGTGTGACAGTGAATAAATGACAACTTCTCTGAGCCCCAGTTTGTTGACTACACAATGAACTGTGATAAGAATGAAGTGAAATAATATTCATAAACAGATTCAAAAGCTCTAGCTCATTCTTGTTCCAAAGGCAATTCATAGCCTGGTTGGTACAGAAAGGGACAAAAGAACAAGCCAATGATGGTATCATCTGATCTCCAGGATACCTTTCAGTTTTCCAGTGAATTTTGCCATTTGTCATACATCCTCAAAAGTTAATCCAGACCTATTTGTATTTTCATTTTAGGTTCCCCATGTTATTATTTTATCTTCATCATAAGCTTAAATAAACAAATTCTATTCTGGATTTGTCTTTTAATTTCTTTTTCTGTTACCCCTTCCTCTAAACAAAGACTATTCCTCTGGCAAAACACTTGAGTTTCATCTGTTTGAGAATGAATGAGCCAAGTGAGATGTGTGGCAGGAACTTCACTCAACCAACTGGAGAGTACAGTGATCTTTGACCTGCAGGTTCCTGGAAATAACTCCAGGAAAAAAAAGGAAGACAAGCCTCCTGAGTGAAGCTCAGGAGGTGGACTGGGTGTCTACATTTTTGGGACCAGAAGTAACAGAGTTGACCCCAAAGGAATACCCTCAAGATGTCAAACTTCAGAAAGAAGCCCCAATGACATGACACAGGGACAGAAAGAGACAGTCTTTCCTTAACCTCCTAGGTAAAACAGAAAGTGACAGGTACCAAGACTTGCTGTGTGCCACATGCTGGTTATAGACACAACTGTTGTGATACACTGAATAATGTTTCTTCCCAGAGTTGTCTACTCTCTAAACCCCGCACATGTGACTGGGTTCTCTTACATTGTAAAGGGAATTTTGCAGATATAAGCTGTGGTCTTCAGATGGAGACATCTTCTTGGATTATCAAGGGAGGCAATGACATAACAAGGGTCCTTACAGAGAACAAGTAGGAAGATAAACATTAGAGACACTTACAGAAAATAGAAGCAGAGAAGCAGAGACGGGGTGGTTATAAGCCAAGGCCTGAGATTGCTTACTAGAAGCTAGAGAAATCATGTAATGAATTCACCACTGGAAAACCTAGTATGGACCTTGATTTTAACCTTACAAGACTGAATTTAGATCTGATCTCCAGATTTATTAGAAAATAAATCTGTATTGTTTCAATCCAGTAATGATGCAGCCACATGTTATAGCAATAAGAAAAAACTAATATATCCATGTTAAATCCTGCCTTCTTCACACCCTTTTTATGGAGGATAAAGCTGAGTCATAATGAGATTGGATAACTTAGCCAGTACCTTGCACCTGATAATTGGCCTTTGGTAGTCTAGTGCCAGATCCCACGTTTTAGCCACTATTCCAGGAAAAGCAGGAAAGATTACGGCCAGCCTACAAAGGGAGTTCACTTTCACCTCTTTGGTATAACAAGTATAATAAAACTAGCATATAATACTGATTACAAGCAAATCTGTGTGCTCATTAAAGTGGGCCAGGAGAAGCTCCATTCTGGTAAAACATTCTCAGGTACCTATTCCTGAACATGGAGTGTGCTTAGCTTTGTACAAAAAAAAAAAAAAAAAAAGTATCTCATCAATGATTCCTAAAAGTTTCCTGAATTATTTGATGCCTTTACTACAAATAGTAGTAGCACTGACTCTGATAGTCAGTAAAGTCTTATCTCAACTTGACCAACAGCAAAGCAATAAGTAAAGTTCCAACCCAGGTTACTGAGAGACCTCTCTCTTCCCTCAGTTGCTTTAGAAAGTGTTCCCTGATAGAAATAATTATACATCCTAGCATGTAGACAGGTATTTGGTTCTGGTAAACATTTAAGAACTTGGCTTCAGAAGCAACATAGTAAAGCTGATTTGTATTGTTTTCCAATCTGGCAAAAATACTTCCACCATATTTATTTCAAGCTACCCTATGAACCACTTTCCCATCACTGGTATAAAATATGTGATGCTCGAAACCTAAAGGAGATGTTTATTTTGGCCCATAGTTTGGCCCACAGTTGACTGGTTCTCAGGCAAAAACCAGCACAGGGGGAAGGACAGGGCAGAAAAGAGCTTCTCAGCTCAAGGTAACCAGGAAGGGAAGCAGAGAGAGAAGGGAGGACTGGGGCTGGAATCCACTCCCCAAAGCACACCCAGGGACACAGTCTTCAGCCAGGCTCCACCTTCTACTTCACATTTAACCATAAACTCATCAACAAATGGCACTATTCAACTTTGGTACCAACTTTGATTGGCACCAAAGGAAGAACTACAAGTACCCATACGATCCAGTCACTTTTCCAATGCCCCACTTCTGAGCAGAGACATTGTAGGTTTAAAGCATAACAAAAACCATTTTAGAAAAAAAAACTTCCCCAAATTTTCTAGTCATCTTGCTACAGGATCCAGGAGACAGCTGCTTCAGTCCCACCATATACTGACTTCACCAGAAACCCACAGAGAAAACCAGTGATTCATATTTTAAACCACAGTTCTTGTGATTCATATGCATTGAAATACAGAAGAAGTCACATTTTTTTTTCCATTTCTAGGGTTGCCAGATAACATGCTAC
>PVKN010013525.1:0-19791 GCA_004027915.1 Capromys pilorides | reverse complement strand
CCATTGTGCTCACTTTTGTAGCCCCCAGGCTGGTCTCAAACTTGCAGCGATTCTCCTGTCTCAACCTCTTGAGTGCTGAGATTACAGACATATACCACCACAACAGGTTTAGGGGTCAGGACTGCACTATTGGGGTTCTAGGCCCAGCATGGTGTGCAGGGCTGGGAATTGAATTTGGGTCCTTGTGCTTGCTAGGAAGGTGCTTATGCCTCTTAGCTATCTCCCCAGTGCCAAGGTGTGTGTGTGTGTGTGTGTGTGTGACAACAGAGTACTACACTATCATAAAGAAGGATAAACTTGAGACATCCTTAGATAAATGGATGCACCTTGAGGACATAATTTTAAGTGAAATAAGTCAGGAATATATGCTTAAATATCACATTAGTTCTCTTGCATGAGAAACCCAAAGGGTAAGGAAGGACAAAAATGTGTGCTAGATATTGGGATGCAGGAAGAAAATGTCCCAGTGGGAAGGGGAATGAAGGAGAGGGGAGGAGAAAGGAATATGAGGGAAGAGGGATACAAAGAACAGATGGAAAAATAGAAACAACATTCTATAAATAGAGAGGGGAAGAAGGATTTTAGGGAAGGAGGGGGAATGAGAAAAAAAACAATTAAAATATATCATGTGCAAGTACAAATTCCCTATGATGGTCACTGTGTATGGTAAAAGTGTACTCATGGAGGGCCAGGGATGGAGCTCAGTCACACAGCGCCTGCCTGGCAAGGGCAAGATTCTGAGTTCTAGTCTCCACACACCCCACACACACACCCCAAAAAAGTGCATCAATAAAATAACGTTTACACTTGGTCTTAGCCAAAAGGCCAAGTAATTAAAATTATTTTTTAAAATCTATTAATTAATTAATTTGGTAGAGAGTCTCGCTGTACAGCTCTGACTCATTGTGATCCTCCTGTCTCAGCCTCCCTAGCACTGGGATTACAAGTGTGTACCACCATGCCCAGTTTTGTTGGCTGGCATGGCATGCAGTACCAGGGATTGGACCCAGGTCCTTGCACTTGCTGGGCAGATGCTTAGACAGCTATCTTCCTAGCCCAGCAACCAAAATTAATTAAAAACAAAACACAACAAAGAACAAACATGTGCCACCACGTCCGTCTGGCTCGGAGAGAAGTGCTGTGTGCATGAAGCTGTCATTTGCATCCCGTGTCGCAACTCCACCCTGGGGGAACGCAGAACCTGGAGCCCCACACTTGAGGATTTCTAAGCAGAACCAGAGCTCAGCCAGCGCGTGAGGGTTCCCTCCACCAGCCCACACCAGTCCCTCTGTTTCCATATGAGCTTGCCAGTGGCCCCTGTGTCTCTGGAATTTCGGATGATTGGATGAGAAGAGCTGATTTAATCTCCGTGGAATCCCTCCAGGCCCGCTAGCCTCTCATCCCTGATTCTGGCACCTGCCTGGATTTGTGAAACGTGCACATTTAATGTGCATACACCCAGGAATGAGAAAGATACTGCAGGGGTCACCCAGATGGTCTCCAACCCTGTTCCTTTGCTGAAGAAGCCTCATGGGGTCCCACGTAGGCTGCGCATCGGGCTGTGGGACTGGCCGAGGCCTGGACAAGGCAGCATCCCTATGGACCGCTGACCTAGGTGGACCACAGAAACCTGCCTAGACCACATGGATCACCCAGGCCCACAGCTCCCGCTCCGTTCCTGTGCCACTGCAGTGCAGAGGCCTGGCTGACCCACACTCTGCTGAGTCTTGCAAGCATGCTGCTCAGTGCCACAGTACAGAGGAAAGCAAGGGTGGCCGGGCTGCTGTGTGCACTGGGTCCCAGGGGTGGGACAACGCTCCCCCACCCAGGAAGGGCAGTCTGTCACTCTAGAGGGAGCATTAATTCTTGTTTTGTTCTGCCAGAGACTCTTTTGAATCTGGTAATGTTTACTGATCTCTTTGTTTTTGTGATGCTGACAACCAATCCTAGGCCCTCCAGCATGGTGCTGAGGGCTGTGCCTCTCAGCTATGGCACCATCCCCACACTGATGTGTCCCTTGCCAGGCACAGTGGCGCACTCCTGTAATCCCAGCACACAGGAGTCTGAGGTGGGAGGATCACTATTGAGCTTGAGGCCAGGCTGGGTTACATAGCAGCCCAAATTAAAAAGTTTCCCCCACCCACGTGAGCTAAGCTTGAACCCAGGGCCTCACACAAGCTAGGCATATGGTTTACCACTGAGCTATATTGCAAGCCTTTCTCGTTTTGTTAGGTGGTGCTGGGGATGGAATCCAGGGCTTTGTGCATAGTAGGCAGACACTGTATAGTCACAGCCCTAGAAATGATTTATTTATTTACTGGGTTTTAAAATAGGATCTCTCAGGCTGGCAAGACGGTTCAGCAGTCTAAAGCACTTGCTGAAGAAAGCTCAGGCAACTGCAGGGACCTCAGTTCAATCCTGAGCTCACCACATGCTGCGCCAGCCCCACCCCTAGGGCAGGCTGAGCTCGCCATAAAAAAAGAAAAAATAAAATAAAAAATAAAATAAATAAAATATGGTCTCACTATGTAGTTCAGGCTGACCTTGAACTCACTATGTGGCCTCAAACTCATGATGATCCTCCTGCCTCAGCTTTCTGAGTGCTGGGATGCACACACGTGCATTACAAAGGATTTAAACATGTAGGGGAGGAAGTCCACAATTATGATTGAATGCATAAGACAGGATTATACTGCACTTCATGACACAGTTTCATTTATAAAGAGAGGAAGGATAGAGGGGAAGAGAAAAAGAAAAAAGTTATCCCTGGAAAGAAAACCGGGGCCGGGGAGATAGCTCTGTGGCACAAGTGCCTGACTGGCAAGTGTAAGGTCATGAGTTCGAACCCCAGTCCCACAAAGAAAGAAAGAAAGAAGGAAAGAAAGAGAGAAAGAAAGAAAACTCTCGTGGTGCACCTACCTGGCCTTAACCCCCATTCTGCTGAGAAAATAGGGCAGGTCAGTGGCTCCAGCTCATGGCCCCACTTGGTTCCTGGAGAAGTTTCCTCAGGTCACAGCCAAATAGAGCCCCTCATTCTTTTTTGTTTTGGTGGCACCAGGAATCAAACTGAGGACCTTGAGCTTGCCAGGCAAGCGCTTATTCCACTGAGCTACCTTCCCAGCCGAGCCCCTTATTCTTGTCACCGCCTTCCCCTCATCTGGCAGCTGGCATTTTGCTGTCCGCCCATCCCTATCAAACCTCTCATAGTCCTGCATGGCTACTGACCATCTTCGAATCTGCCTTTCCCATCAGACTGCGGCTACTTCTATCTCACTCTGTCTCTGTCACAGCAGCCTGGCAAAAACTGCATCCTGCTGGATGTAACTGCTCACGCCTCAGGAGCTGTGGGAGCTACTGCCCAGGCTGGAAGGCTGCATGGCAGAGACGAGTGGCTCCTGCGAAGCTGTCAGTCCTTTCTGCCAACCCCTACCCGGCTTACCTCTCCATCTGAAGGACACAGCAGTCAAACCTTCTCCGCCTGTCCCATTGCTGGTCCCGTCTCTCCCACTCCCTGGGCTGAGGCCCTGACTTTGTCAGCCACCTCCTATCCTGACGGCCTCTGCCCTCCAGGCACTACATCCTCGCTTAGCACTCTACAAGGGCTTCACCCCTGCAGAGACCTTCCTGTCCAACCTCAGCTGCTTCTTCCCTGGCACTAGGTCATCTGCAAGCACGAAAGCCTGCACTTCACTCTTCCAGCCAGTGCCTTCAAGAATTTTCTCTCTCAGGGCCAGGGAGACAGCTCAGTGGCATAAGCACCTGCCTGGCAAGCACAAGGTCCTGAGTTCGATCCCTGGTACCAAAACACAAAAGCTTTCTCTCCTCAGGAACACTTTCAAGAATCTTTGGAATGTCCTGCTACCTAAACATTGGCTGTAATACTTCCATTACTTTGTGAACATGCCTTGCCACAGTGAGTTCATTTGCAGGTGTTTATTAAGCTCCTGCTCCTCTCTAGGAGCTGTGAGGCAGTAGGAAAATTAAAGTGACCACATCAGTTCCAGACTCAGGGGACTGTGACAACGGACACAAATAACACCATTAGGGCTGGGGAAATGGTTCAGTGGTCTACAGCGTCTGCTAAGATAATCTTAGGCAGGGTCAGGGGACCGTGGTTCCAACCTAGGCACCATGTACTGTGCCAGCTCTGCCCTCAGAGAGCTGGGGTGGGGGTGGGGGAGTAAAAATAAATAAATAACATCATTAGAGACCAGGAAAGTTCTATGACAAAAACAAATAGCATGAGAGGACACAGGAATTGGGGAGAGAAGAGTCTATTTTACGTTAGGTAGTCCAGGGAGGCCACTACAGGAAAAAGCACACACTCCAACAAGAAGGGACACAGCAGGTAAAGGGGACAGAAGTGCAAAGGCCCTGAGGCAATAAGATATTTGTGCTTGGCAAGAAGGAAAGAAGTTCTTGAGTTTGGAGACAAGGAGAACTTGCCAGGGTGGGGGTGGAGTAATTTATGCAAGGAGAATCTCCTCGCAGGATTTCACGGGCAGGATCTAGTGTGTATCTTTAAAAAGGAGCCTCGCGCCCTGCTGCCTTGTGGAAATGGGCAGAGAGGACAACCAAGGTATTAGGAGACAACAAATGTGTCTGAAAAGCATCTGGATCACCGCCCCCTCCAAAACAACCAAAGCCTGGCTCCTCCCCAATCTGCCTCATCTCTGTAAGCAGCACCACTGTTCACCTGGCTGTTTAAGACAGATTTGTGCTGTCCTGAAGCCTTCCCTCTCCCTCATCTTCTGCACCTAGTTTACTCTTATTCCTCGTCCACTTGTCTTTAGACAGCCATCATCCTCTCCATGCTGTTTGCTCTCCGTAGTCGATGACGGCTCTGAATTTACTAAGTAGCCCCGGGTAAGGACTCTGATGTATGATTTCCCAGCCTCAATCTCCAGAGCACCGGTGGAGATTACAGGGATGATCTACCCTTTCCTTCCTTCCCTGCAGTTTATTCTCCACTAGGCGCCAGGAGCGTTTTTTTAAAAGAATACAGATCTCCTGTAACTCCCTAACAACCACCCCTAAAAGACACCCTTCGCAGTCAAGATCTCTAACATCTGGAAAGGGTAGACAACCGAAAGGGCCGGGGCCAAACGCAGAGCCTTTATCTAGCTTGCAGTCCTTCTGGGCTCCGGAACCTTTCTTTCTGGTAATGGGGGAAACTTTTCCATTGTACCTTCCGGTATCGGCGACTCTTTTTCCCATGCTGCACTGCACGCTTTCTTTTCTTCTTCCGGTTTCAGGCGGTTGGCAGCCGCCGTTTACAGTGAGTTTTGAAAGTGCGGTATCCGATGCCATCCGCGATTCACGGGGTGCTGCGGGTTGTGGGAAACTGGCCCTGGGGAGGAGAGGAAGACTGGAGTGTGGCTGTGGGGAGTGGAAACTGCGGGGCAGGGATGTTGCTTCTAAATCCTCAGAGGGATGGTGGGGAAAGGAAGCGAGGAAGTCGGATTTGATCCGCGAGTTCAGCCTTGTGACTTGGGCGAGTTAGTGTGAGGGCATCATTACCTGGGTTTGAGAGACGGGGGCTGGCCTCAGGTCGTGCAGGGTGAGTTGAGGCATTCGGAGGTCTGCTGTCGGGTTCCTGGCCTCGTGTTGCACTAGATCAGGGCGGCAGAAGTTCCCTAGCCCGGCGACCCCCTGGCTCTGATCTCCACTCTTGTCTCCTAGGTGCAGTTATGGCCAAGTCCAAGAACCACACCACGCACAACCAGTGTAAGTTTCTCGGACCCCGAGCTTATTCTGTCAGAGGTTTGGCTTAGGAACTGGAGAATATAGCCAGGGGGCACATTTCCATTGCTACCGTGGAGCTGATTTTGTTTCCAGCCAGTATCTCAGGAAGTCCTGATTTGGAAAATAATGGCTTTTTTCTGAGGAGTGGTATTAGATAGGGTCTTGCTAAGTTTCCTAGGCTGACCTTGAACTTGCAATCTTTCTACCACAGCCTCCCAGAGTACTGGGATTCACATCTGACCAAATGCCCTTTTTTCTCTTTAGCCCGAAAATGGCACAGAAATGGCATCAAGAAACCTCGGTCACAAAGATACGAATCTCTGAAGGGGGTGAGTGTATGCACTAAATCACATAAAGTGACCCTCCTTGGCTGCAGCGTCAGTTTCTGCCTTGAGTGTTGCTGTCCCTTGACTTCTGTGGTCTGCTGCAGTCCACAGTTCTTTCCCCTCTTTGCTGAGTGCTTAATAAAGCTTTCCTGGGCCATCTCCCTTGTTGGAAATAATCTTCTCTGTATATGAATCGCTGATCCTTCTGGTCCACATTTACCGGCCTTATGACATTGACCTGACCCAGTACTTGGCTTAGTGGGCACTCTCCCTGTTGGGGTTCTTTTTTGGGGGGGAGGGGTCTACAGGGTGTTCAGAGTCTCACTACTAGATTGGACTTGTAGTGATCTGCCTGTTTATAGCCTCCCAGGATCTGGGATTCCAGGTGCTTGCCACCACGCCCAGTCTCAGTTGTCATCCCGGCGCCCCTGGCCCCCCGCCAGGCGCTTTAGTCTGCTGAGCTATTTGGCTGGTACTCCCGTTGGGGTTCTGAGGATAAGCTGAGAAGGCTATAAGGTGTAGGGGAAGAACTGAGGCTGTCCACATTCTGTTTCTCCCCTGTGACTTTCCTTTCAGATATTTGGTATAAGTCTGTTGGGCTTGCTGGTATTTGACATTTTCCTTTAGAGGGGGAGGGAGTATCCCTGAGGGAATTTCGGGAGAGCCATTCAGCTAAACTCCTACTGTAGGAAGTTCATGCCCTACAATCCCAGCAGAGGGCAGCCTTCCTCATTTTACCTGCGGTAGCATTTTGACTGTTAGTAGCTTTAGACAGGTCTTCACTCCACTAGCAAGGTAGCCCATTGGCTCCTTGGGATATGTGTGCCTTTGGAAGTAGCCTGGGTTGTTTGTTTTGAAATAGTCTGTGTTTATAGAACTAGACACCCTTATGGAAAGGGGTGCAGAGTAGGACTTGGAGGCTCTTATGTGGGCTAGTAGCGGTCAGGTTCTTGTGTATAAGGAAAGAATTGCCAAGCATGCACCTTGGAATATGTATCAGGTAGCTGCATTTATGTATTTATTTTTCTTTGTCTTTTTTGAGAGTGTCTTGCTATACAGTTCAGGCTGGCCTTGAGCTCACCTTCGTAGCTGATGCTGGCCTTGAACTCGTACTGATTCTCCTGCCTCAGCCTTTCAAGTGCTGGGACTACAGGCATGCACCATGCCCGGCTAGTAGCTACATTTATTGAAGATCATGGGATAATGGCAGGAATAGGTCAAAGGGGAAAGGTGTGGGGGAAAAAAAAAATAGAAACTTGGTAACTCAGCCTTCTGGGATTTGTAAGGTCAGACACTGATCTAAAGTGCCTCCTGCTGTGTCTCACTGATGGCCACAATCTGCTCACGCTGCTAAGCTTAAACCTAATCTAGCCAGGCATGGTGGCCCACGCCTGTAATCCCAGGACTTGGGAGGCTGAGGCAGGAAGATCAGTGAATTCGAGACCAGCATGGGCTACAAAAGTGAGCTTACGGCCAGCCTGAACTGCATAGTGAGACCCTGTCTCAAAAAAGACAAAAAAAAGAAAACCAAAAAACTAATCTTTAGGGGGTGGTATTGTGTCATTTGGTTGAATGGAGAGAAGGACAGTGGCTCACACAACTTTCCTGTTTTTTAGGTTTATGGAAGCTTGGATAACCATTAGGGTAGTGTGGTATTTAATTGCTTTTTTTTTTTTTTTAAGACCAGAAACTCAGGACCGTTTGCTAGCCAGGCAGGCACTGTGCCACTGAGCTATGTCCCCAGCAGTTGTCGGGGAAGGGGGTGACTCAACTTTGTTTCTAACTATACTGATGTGCTACTACCTGTACCTTTTCTCCTTTCCAGGTAGATCCCAAGTTCCTTCGGAACATGCGTTTTGCCAAGAAGCACAACAAGAAGGGCTTCAAGAAGATGCAAGCAAACAATGCCAAGGCCATGACTGCACGCGCTGAGGCTATCAAGGCCCTTGTCAAGCCCAAGGAGGTCAAGCCCAAGGTCATCCCAAAGGGAGTAAACCGCAGGCTTGCTCGACTTGCCTATATTGCTCACCCCAAGCTTGGGAAGCGTATCCGGGCCCGCATTGCCAAGGGTCGCAGGCCTTGCCGGCCAAAGGCCCAGGCTCCAGCCAAGGCCCAGGCTGCAGCCAAGGACCAGGCTCCAGCCAAAGCCCAGGCTCCAGCGTCTGCTCCAGCACAGGCCCCCAAAGGTGCCCAGGCCCCTGTGAAGGCTCCACAGTAAAAGCCTCTTTACCTGCTGATGTAAAAACAGAAGGACTGGTGTGACCCCTGGGGTGCCATCTGTAGGGGGCTGGTGTCCTCTTGTGCTCTTTGTACAAATAAACCTGAGGCAGGATATGTTAGCCCGAGTGTCATGCAAGGCAGGGGCTGGGGATGCAGTTGCGGACTCCTTTGGAAAGGAAGGAGACATCCTTTTGTTAATGGCCTGCTGTGGATCAGTGCAGAAGGAGGGACCTGGTGACTGTGATTGGGGTTTGGGGGAGTTGGGGTGCCTGGCTTGCTGAACTTGGGTTCTGTGCTGAGGAAATTTGTCAACACTCCGAGACAGTGTTAGTGAACCTTTTAGAGGCCGAGTGCCAAACTGCAACCCAAGGCCCACTTAGCAATGAAAAGTCCCAGCGTTGCAATTAAACCTCAGTACGGAGGATTTAGTTTAGTAGAAACTACACTAACATCTTTTGTCCTAAAACAGTAAGATATGGGTACGCCCCACTGCTTTGAAGGAAGGCCTTGCTGTCCTCTGTTCCAGCCTGGCCTGTTGCTACTGCTCCTGGTCTGGGTTATGTTGGTTCCTCAGTACTAGGGACTTGGGAAGGTGGGGCTGTGGTGAAACTCCCTTTCTGTGACTGTGTCGCACAGGTCCTTAATCCTCACAGCACTCAGTGGCGCAAGCAGTGAGTAGTGGCCACCTATGGATGCTTTCTGTAGGGCATGCAGATGGAGCATGAGTTACACCAACCTGGCAGCAGGAGCCTGTAATCCTGGCATTTGCGGAAGTCGAGACAGGAAAAGCACTAATCTAAGCCCCAGTCTGCATAACTTAAGTGTTCCGTGAGACCCTGTTTCAGAAAGGCTGGGCATGTAGTATAGTGCAGAGGTCATGGGTTGAATCCCCAGTACTGCAAAGAAAACTGCCAAAAGCAGTAGGCGCAGCCTGTGGCTTGTGGTCCCTCTACTCCTAAAATAGGTGTGACTGATTTGTTAACACAGGAGGAAGTGGTCATGTGACTAGAAAGGGATAGAAGTAGTATTTGAGCCCATGTGAGCCAGGAAGTGGGATTTAGCTTGTCCAACAGTCTGGGGCTGTTACCTGTGGGTGGCCTTCTGACCTTGTCAGGAGTTGTCAAATAGAAGTGTAGGGTCTTGGAAGGCAAGTGGATTTTGTGTCTTCGTGTTACTTGGCCCTGTCAGGGCAAGGATGCCCTCGAGGCGGCATGGAGGCTCTTTTCCCCAGTCATACTGTGAGGGTTGTACTAAGGGGGAAGCCTAGTCAGTGTGGCTTACTAGATGTGGCTCAGTCAGCCTGCTGGCGACACAGCTTGTTTCTGCATCTCCAGTACAGCCTGTGTCAAAGGGCCTGTCTAAGGTCAGTGAGTCCTGGTGCCTTGCCAACAGGCCTTGGAGTTACCTCTGGCCACAATCACATACTTAAGCTGTGCCTCCCTATCTTGTACCTGAAGGGCTAGACTGATGGAATAGATTTACCTTGGGCCGTAGGTGACTTGGCTGTTTCTGAACTGATAGGTTCTGGCCCCAGTATAAGCTGCTAAATTATGGTGGTCATGTAATACGGCTGAAGCCCTTAAAACAACAGCTTACCTTCCCAATGACCACTTCCTCCTTCCCCACTCCAGCCCTGGATACAATTTCCCTTCACCTTTCACTCACACACACACACACACACACACACGGGACCCCAGTTTCCCTTCACCTTTCACTCACACACACACACACACGGGACCCCAGTCGGCTCGGTACAGGTAATTGAAACGGACCTAGCTCCGTCCCTAGCAAAATCCCATAAAACCTCAGCTTTGTCTCAGGATTTTCCCATCTGCCTTTGATCCTCTCTGTCTTCAGAGTTTATAAAGGCTTCTTTTATCTTTCCTATCTCTACTACTCTGCTGAAAACCTCTTAAGAACAATGTTCAATGTGAAAAGCTGCCAGAGGAGGAGGAAGGTGCCAAAAGATAAAGCAAACAAAAGTGGGATTGCATAAACAGTTTATTGGGGACCTAAAGACTGGGGCATGTCTCAGGCAGTAGCAGGCAGGAGGGTCCTCATACCTACTGACAGGGAGAGGATGCTGATGTGCTGAGCAGAACAAAGCCTGAAGTCAACCTGCTTTCTCAAGAAGTACCAATATGGGCCGGGACACAGCTCTGGTAGTGCTTGCTTAGCATGTGCAAGGCCCTAGTGCAAGGCCCTAGTGCCATCCCTAGCACCCTCCACCCCGCTATTAACACTCCAAATGTTATGTAGGCTATTAATGACTTCATTCTGTAGGGTTGGGAATGTGTGGCAGGGTCACCTGGCAGGCAAAAGCATGGTTATAACCAAGATGGCTGGCTGTGGTCATCAATCTGGTTTCCTATAAGCACTAAGACTAAAGCCTAACTCCTGGGTCCTTCCACACATCCGACCTGTCTGCTGGGAACCTTAGATACCTGCTCCTCACAGCAGAGACCATGGGTTTTACAAAACACAACAAAAAAGCACTCATCTTATAAGCCATCCCACTAATGCGGGGCCCACCTGGCCCTACTGGGGTCCTGCCCGATGGTACCAAGTATCCTCCAAGTCAGCTAGGAGTAGTACCTTGAGGTGTTTATCTTAGTATTGGCTTTCAAGTGAGAGCAGTGTCCCCAGCTGCACAGGTCAGATTTCGGTTTGGTGGCCCCTGAGCATAGGATCTAAGGCTCCTCAGTGGGCAGGTGTGGCTCGGGGGTACTGGGCAGTATGTGATGGCAAGGGTACACAGCAGTGTGGGCTGGTAGGCAAGGGCACAGAGCCAGGTTCATCATGTCTGTGAAGGGGATGGTAACAGAACAGCAGCAGAGAAATGAGAGCTCCACGAATGTCTGCACTTAGAACTTCAAGTGCAGCCTCTGTCCGCACAGACTATAACTGGGCAGAAGAGGAAATCCTTGCCCTATTTGGGATGGAAGCTCTAGGGCAGAGGCTGGGGTTCTGGGGCTCAGTGCTCAGTGGGCAAGGTGGGCACACTAGCCAGGGCGGGCAGCAGGCGTGTATATATGTCAATGCCCCGGAGGAACACGGCCTCGTGCAGCCGCTCGTCATGGTCGTGTAGCAGCACCGGTGTCTGGTTCATGGGTGAGAAGCCCAGCGCGGGCACCCCTGCCTGCGGAGTTGAGAAGGAGCTGTCAGGGAAGGGCAGCACCGGAGGCAAGCCACTGTCCACACTACCCCTCGAGCAGCTCACCGCGCGGATATAGCGGCTGTCTGTGGCAGCAGGGAAGATCTCTGGCTCCAGTGTGAGCTTCCTGCAGAGGCAAGAGCCCCATGAGTGGGGAAGGGAAGAAGAAGAAGATAGGAAGGACAGGGCTGCGGGAACGGGCTGGCCAGTGTGCTCACATTTCCTTGCAGGTCCCACTGAAAGCTGCCCACCAGGGGTCTGCATCATCAGTAGAGGTCACTCGAGGCTCTGTCCATTTCTGTGGGAGGGGAAAGATGGCAAGATCAGGACAGGGTGGGGACATGGGCACACCCCACCTGCACCTACTCAGACACCTAGGTGGCCGGTGTGGCCACAGGTCCTCAAAGGCAGTCTGGGACCTTCCCTCACTCACACTTCTGCTTGCCTCCTGTGTTTTCTTCAAAATGGTTCGGACCCTGGTCAAATAGTGAGTGGAATGGTCTCAAGGGCAAGATCGAACGCTCCCTGGTGCATATGCATCAAAGTCACATTATGTAAATACTTGATTTATAACTATCCTCTTCATGCCCTGAGGACCACGAGGGTGAGAACTGAGCCTAGCCCAGAGGCGGCACACATCTCTAATCCCAGTGCTTGGGAGACTCAGGCAAGAGGATCTCCATGAGTGCAGGGCCAGCCTGAGCTACATGAGTTAAGGGAAACCTGAACTACATACTGTCTAAAAGATAAAAAAATAAAAAGCTCAGTGTTACTCTCTGCTGTATTCTCTAGCACCCTAATGGCTTCTATAGCTAAAGCCTATTTTTTTGTTTTTTTGGGTTTTTTTTGAGACAGGGTCTCACTATGCAGTTGGGGCTGGCCTTGTGCTCATTTTTATAGCCCCCAGGCTGGTCTCAAACTTTCAAAGATCCTCCTGGCTTAACCTCCTGAGTGCTGGGATTACAGGTACGTGCCACCATACCTGCATCTGGGGCCAAGGATTGACCTCAGGTCTTTGTGCTTGCTAGGTAGGTGCTTATGCCTCTGAGCCATCTTTCTGGCCCCTAAAGCTTGTTAATAAAACATCTCTTGTACCCAGAACAATGCCCAGACACAGTGTGGCACATATTACTACACTGTCACACACTGGGACAACCCAATCTCTTCTAGTCCCCAAACTCCCTCATCACAGGTTCATGTGGATACCTGAAGAAAATCCAAGGTGACTCCCTCTCCAGCTTCCTGGCACCATCTTTGGAGCTGCTTTTCAAAAGCCTAAGAGAAGAGAGATGACCTGACCCCTCAGGTTTCATCGAGCCTCCGGGGCAGACCTGAGGGACCCTGGCTCCTTCCCTCAAGCCCAAGTGGAGGGAGCACCTGCAGGTTCACATCTGGTGCAATGCGAAAGTCAAAGACAGCACTCATGGTGGCGGGTACCACGTTAGGTATCACCCCACCCTCTATCTTTGTCAGGTTCACACAGGTCACAGCCCCCTCTTTCAGGTGAGGCTTTGACTGGAGCCTGCAGTTGGGAGTGGGGAGAATGACAACATAAGAAGCTGCCTCAGCTTGCCTGCTGTCTTGCACAACTCCCAAGCAAGCCCAAGTGTGCCCGGCTCTGCCTGTCTCACCTCTGCTTTTCCTTCTCCCGGAACGCCAGGACGGAGCTCATTACCTTGTGCTAGAGGGTGGAAGGTGAAGTCTGAGAGCAGCCCCAGGACACAGCCTCCCCCACCATCCTCCCTGTGGGCTGGCTCTGTACCAGCTTCTCGGCTGCTGTGTCCTCAATAAAGCGTGAGCCATGGCCTGGTCTCCCGGTAGTGGTAAACTGCACCCCTGGAAGACAGAGAGGGAAAAGAGTGTCATCAGTGAGAGAGAACTTGGAGACTCTACCAGCCCTAGGTGCCCTCTCCTTCGAAGCTTCTCAGGCAGGGGTCTGTCCCCTTTGGAGCCAGCACTGTAGACCTGGTTCTCACTCACAGCTTTCTCTCAGAGGAGCTCTAGAAGGGGCCAGAAGGCAGAGGCCCTGAGTTCAGGGCCTACTGATGCCTCACCAAGCTGTGTGGCCCTTTGTGGGCCCCTGCCCTTTCTGACCCGGTCTCCCCAGGGTACAGTGAGCCCTCGTCTAAGCCCATACTCACACCAAATAGCCCGCTCACTATAGAAGACAGTAAAGGCATCCGTGGGGTTGGCCAGGCCTGGGAGAGGAGGGGAGGTTCAGAGGGTGAAATGAGCCAACCCCCACTTCTCCCAGCCTAGTTTCTTAGAGATCTGCCATCTTACCCTCATCCAGGGCAAAGCCTACTCTCAAGGACTGGAACTCTGGCCGCTGCACGAATAACTTCATGCCTTGAAAACCGCCAATTTCCTCATCTGTAAAAGTGACAGAGACTTGAGACGGGGGGACCCACCCTTGACACAGCCTCCCTCTTCCCAAATATACCTCTCCCTGTACCACTCCTACCAGGCACAAAGGTCATGTGGATGGTTCTAGGAAAACGGTGGCCCTCATCCTTCAGCCTCCTCACAGCCTCCAGGTACCTGAGGGGGCACAAGTCAAGAGCTGAAGAAGCTACCAGATGCTCTCACCAGCTCAGCAGATAGGGCCAGACAGGGCTGGCAAGATGCCATGGCTTGGCAGGGACTTCAGAAAGTCCCTTCTAGCGTCAGTCCATGCAATGGTTACAGCAGTAACTCCTGCCCCAAGTCAAGATATCTGTTGGCCTTGTTCACATGCCTGGGTCATGGGTCAGTCCACTGTATCAGTGGAGACACTGAAGGGGCCTGGGAATGGAGGACACTCACTGAATGCTGACGCTTTTCATGTCCTGGGTGCCCCGGGCATAGATGTAGCCCTCAGGATCTTTGAAGGCCTCAAAAGGATCATGACTCCAATGTTCCTGGGTACAGAAATGGGAAGAGGGGCCCACCGTCGAGGTGAAATGACAGGTGGGGTATTAGAGAAAAATGGACGGAAGAAGGCATCTGATTGCCACCTCCATCTCTGTCTCCTGCTTCCCTCCCAACCCAGGCATAGAATCATTTGCTGGACAAAGGCTGCTGGAGTGGAGTAACGCAGTAGGGATGTCCAGAGTTTGTGTGAGGACTGGTGCCAGAGGATCCCAGTGGCTGGATCCTGAGGTCTACATCCAGGCTGAGCCCAGGCATGCATGCATCGCTCCGGACGTACCTTGAAGACAGGCACCACATCCATGTGGGAGTTGAGTAAGATGGAGGAGAGTTTGGGGTTGGTGCCCGGCCAGGTCAGCACAACAATTACATAGCCAGGTGCCACCTAGACAAGGACAGGATTGGAAGTAGTATGGTGAGTAAAGAGGTGCCCTAAGCCCACTGTCCCTCCCACTTGGAACCCCAGACTCACCTCCACCTTCTGACAGCTCAGGCCCATCTGGAGGCCCCTCTCTTCAAGGAAGGCCACAGCAGCTCCTGTGGGCACACGGTCTTTCTTGGGGCTGCTTCAGCCTACCTGTGGCTCCCCCCACCCCAGGCAGCCCAGCAGGGACAGCAGAACCAGAAATTGGCTTCTGCCTTCCCTACAAAATTCCACAACTCTCAGAGACACTGGCTTTTGCTCTATGACTCTTCAGGAATTCCAGGGGAAAGCCTAGGGTTGGAAGCAGGTGTTATTCTAATCTTTTTTGTGTGTGGGCTTACCTTTAACATAAATTTAAGTATATATTTTAAGTATAAATTTTATATAATCTTACATTGCTGCCTGACATTATCTTCTTTAAAGATAGGAAAATTATGGCCCAGAAACCTGAAGAAATTCACTGAGCAGTTCTCAGTTGGAAATTACCAGCCAGGGCTCTCGACCCCTATAGATAATTCCCAGGCACCAAGCTTGATTCCTCAGGTTGATGGGCTCTGGCACCAGCAGGTTCCTGAGGGCCTCTCCTCTGGCTGCCAGTCCTGCCCTGGAGAGCCTGGTAAATGAGGAAAAGCTGTCCCTTCTTTTTTTCTTGTGTGGTGTGCATGTGTGTTTCTGGTACTAGGGAATGAACCTGGGGCCTTTGCACTGAGCTACATCTCAGCCCTTTTAAATGTTGTTGTTATTATATTATTATTATTATTATTATTATTTTTATATTTTGTACTGGGAATCAAACTCAGGACCTTGCTTGCATTTGTCAGGCAGGCGCTGCGCCACTAAGCTATCTCCCCGGCCAGTTTTTTTTTGCGGGACGGGGATTGAACTGAGACCCTTGTGTTTGCCAGGCAAGTGCTTATTCTACTGAGCTATTTCCTCCCCCTCCCCCCCTTTAATTTAGAGACAAATTCTCAGTCACTAAAATGCTCAGGCTAGGTTCAAACTATCTTCCCGCCTGTTAAGAGTGGTAGGACGCAGCTGTACTTTAGGTGTCAGGAAGGATTGGAGCAATACAGCCTCGGGGGAATGGGTTGTCCAAAGCTAGCTCGGTTCGGGGACCCACGAGTCCTCTGGGGCTGCAGAAGGGGACTCAGCTGGGTGACCAGAGTTGGAGGAGGTTTAGTGGTAACTCCCTGCACCCGGAACCGCGGGGTCTCACCGTAGTCCGGCTTGGGGTGGACCGTACGGATGCGCAGGTACCGCCGGAAGAGCGTCACGGACGGATGCTCCTGCTCAGAACCCGCGCTGGCCATGGCTGCGTGTGAGGAGCTGGGGGCGAAGGGAACGTGGCTGGGACCCGGCAGACGACACCTGCGGTCGGGGGCTCCCCGAAGCTCCACGGGGAGAGGACCCTTTGCTTTGCAGCCCTCATTCTGTGTCAGGCTCCGTGCAGGCCGCTTTCAACACAGTTCCTTATTTATTCCCCCAAAGAGCTCCCGAAGTTTGTGCCTCCCAGTGTTCACTTTACAGGAGAGAGAGCCGACCTCTGAGGTGCGGGGCCAGCGAGAAAGCGGCTGACCCAAGTCTGAACCTCGACACTGACCCCCGAGCCCTCCTCCAAATGTTGCTCCCACCGCCTGGCTTTCATATCGGGGAGCCCCAGGCCCAAGCTGCCCTTAAAGTCCTACCCTGATCTCCTGGCCTTGGACCCTCGCTCGCTCTCAGCCCCAGAACCGGACTCAGGGCCAGGTGCCGGGGCCCTGGGACAAAGTTTAAAACCACGCTGGCCCGCCCACCACGAGGCCGGAGTCGCGTCACGGGGCGGAGCCTGGAGACTGCGAACCCGGGTGGTCCAGGTAGTCCGCCCCAGCCGGGAGCTTCCGCTCGGTTTAGGCGAGATCGGCCTCGCCCCGCCCCCAGCCAGCCCCCCAGCCAGCTCTGCCCTTCGGCAGGCAGCTTTGGTCCCGCCCCCGAGCAGACTGGTCCCGTGCAGGAGGAGCCGCCCCGTCCTCCTCCTTCTCCAGCCTCTGGATAGGGCGCAGAGAGGGGGCGGGCGCTGACGCTAAAGGTCTTAGCAGTGGGGCGGGGCAACGCTAGCTGTGACTGCCCCCCTGGACCCCGCCTCTTTCCTGGCCTCAAGCCCTCTGGGCACTCTTCCCGGTGGAGGGAGGCTGTTGGTCAGGGTCCACCGACCATTCGTGGTGAACTCAGGAGACCGGGCCTTGCAGCCTCGGGGTTTGACTGGCCAGGCACGGAATGGCGCCCAGGCACTGTACCTGGAACTCTCCCAAGACTCGGCCAACACACAGAGCCTGTTACTCTCCTGGCAAGACAATTGTGATTTTCTTTATTGTGCCTGTGATAACCGCTGGATGGGAGAGTGTGTGACTGCGAAGGTGACATTATGCGGCTTAAATCTCGTAACAGTGGGCATGACTGGTACATATGACAGTATGAATGTGAGATGGTGGGTGTGACAGATGTCATGGTGAGGGGGTGCAGTCCTAAAGCTGGATGACAGGGTGAGGGGTGGGGAGCAGCACTCTTGTGGGATGGGACTGTGCCAAAGCTCTGGCTCCTCCACAGGGGGTGGGTATATAAATCCCCCCAGGCTGCGTGCAACTGGAGCCACGCTTTTAGGTGCCTGGCTGCTCTGTGTACTCCCAGCCAGTTCTGCCCTTTGCTCCAGGGGTGCAGCCAGCTGAGGGGAGGGCTGGCCAAAGACTTCAACCTCAGGACCAAGGAGGCAGGGTGGGGGTTAAGCCAGGATTCCATCTCACCCCTCCTGGGGTCGAAGTCTCAGGAGTGCTCAGCCAAAAGTAACAAGGAAGTGAACAAACTTGATAGTTCAACAACAAAGCTGCTTTAATTTTTAAGCCGTATTCCCCACTCACTGAGCTCAGCTGCTCAGACCCTGCAGTGGTCATGCCACAGCAGTTAACACCACCTCCAATCCCCCCCCACCACCACCCTGGGTGACCACATGCCCCACTTAACCAGAAGTGTTCAATGCTACAACCATCATCCACAACAAGTTCTAAGTGTTACCATCGTGCCCACTTTACAGAAGCAGGCACCATGAAGTGAGGCCCAGGGTGAGGATACAGTGCACTCTTAATTAATACTCGCAACTCCAGCTCTGGTCCCAAAGCAGCCCCAAACCTCCCACTCTCCCAAGACTCCACCAGCACAGAGAGCCAGTCACTTTCCTAGCAAGACAAACATAACTTTCTTTATTGTGCCTGTGAATGAAATGAGAAGTCCCGGCTGGACCTGCCTCTCTGCCCTCTGCCCTCCAATCCCAGGGACTGCCTCCCTGGAAGGGCAGAACAGTAGTCCAAATCCTTAGGCTAGGCCCCGGGGAAAGTGGTCAAGGCAAATGGTCAAGGAAGGCAAGAAGAACGAGGTGGAAGTCCTGCGGCTGGTGGACGTAGCAGGCATGGCCCGCATTGTGCAGCTTGACCACTGAGTGGTTGGGCAGGTGGCGGAGCTGCTGCAGTGACTCTTGGGCCAGGACGTGGTCCAGTTCCCCATACACAATGAGGGTTGGAGTCTGCAGGGCAAGGTAGGAGGCCATGATCCTGTGGTCTGGTGAAGATCCCACCCCAAAGTACTAGCTTAGGAGGCCTTCCCCAAATTCCTGTCTCCTCCACCCAAGATCAGCAGCCATGAGGCTCCAAGTAAGACTCAAAGACCTGACCCCACCACCCACTGTGACACAAGCCGGGGACAGAGTGCTAGGACTTCTGAAGGGTCTTCTAGTACCTTCACCGCCAAGAACTGCTTCTGGGTGTAGTTCTGGGTGGAGGTGGGCGCGATGGGCACGAATCCACGTAGCTGGTGGTGGCCTCGAACCAGGAAAGGCAGGGCATAGCGGCCGCTGAGTGAGGGGCTCACCAGAACGACATTCTTCGCCTTCAGGTCCTGCAGTGCCTGCTGCAACAGCTTGGC
Organism: Capromys pilorides; assembly: GCA_004027915.1. Lineage (NCBI taxonomy): Eukaryota > Metazoa > Chordata > Mammalia > Rodentia > Capromyidae > Capromys > Capromys pilorides. Next base: position 1,064 of record PVKN010013525.1, on the reverse strand, counting down.
CCGCCCTGCCTCTGTGCTTGCCTCCTTTGAAGGAGCTGAGTTCCCAAAACCTGGGAACAGCAGCAGGGTCTAAGGCTGGCTGGGAAGTGCCCAGGAGCTGCTGCCAGCCACAGTGGGGGAAAGAGATGGGGACCCGTGTTGTACATGGCACACACTACCCCACACTTTCCAGAAGCACTTATTTTTGGAACAGGCCTGTTAGGAAAGTTATTTATCATATTTGCAAAACTTAAAAACAAAAAAAAAGGTAATACTCAGTGTTGGGGAAGATGTCAGGAAAAGAGTACTTTGATACATATGACTGATAGAAGGATAAATCCATACAGTGTTTTTTGAGGTTCAGGTAGTATTTGTTAAATTTTCGTGGGACCAGGGTTCAAACTCATGACCTTGCAGGCAGGCACTTGTGCCATGGAGCTATCTCCCCAGCCCCTGTTAAAATTTTTTTAAAAAGTGTATCCTTTGACTTATCAGTTGGCCTTGACAGTTCCCTAGAGAGGGTACTGTCCCCAGACTCCAAGAGGCATTCCAAAGATGTTTCCACTAAATTACTTAAATTACATTTCAACTGACACTGGAAATCCTAAACCTACTAAGACAGGGTGGCTGGGACTAAGCCTGTCTATCCCTTCTACGGCCCTCCTGCAGCACTAAAACTGAGAGGGGGTAAGTGGGGAGGGAAGGTCTGCAGCGGTGCACATGATCCGGAAGTCATGATGTAGGGGAAGAAAACCAAGTTGCAGACCTATTTGCTCAGCAGGCAAGATTTTCATCATGTTTATAACCCCCGCCACACAATCCTGCACATTGTATCTGTATATAGGGAGCTGCCCAGCAGAGGGTCTAGTACCCGCAAACTACTTTATGAGACAGAGAAGTGTGCACCTGTTTCTGAGGGCTTTGCTTTTTTTTTTATTATTATTTATTTAAGACAAGGATGATAACTAGAGGATGTAGATCAGAGGGAGAGCAATTGCTTAGCATGCATGAGGTCCTAGGTTCACTCTCCAATGCAGAAGGAGAGGGAGAGGGAGAAGGAGGAGGAGAAGAAAGAAGGAGAAGGA
>PVKN010013524.1:0-19864 GCA_004027915.1 Capromys pilorides | reverse complement strand
GCCTCCTGACCGGCTCGTGCCGGAGCCCCACAGGGCTGTCCCGTGGCCTGCTCTCCTGTGGCCCTCACTCACTCTTCTCATTTCCCCGGCTCCTCTTTATGGGCAACTTCCAAGTCTACACCTCCTCCAGTCTCCCAGGGCTACCAGCACACCTCCAAATCCTTTGTGCTTCAAGCTCAGTGCTCCCTCGGCACCCTCTGTCTTTGGAGCTCCTGTCTTGTCGCAGCTCTCCTTCACCACGACTGGGAGCACAGCAACGCGCTGCAGAGCGCTCCTGCTGCATCAGCCCCTGCCATCCTCGCACCCACCACAGGATCTCTGTGCACACACACACACACACACACACATACACACACATGCAAGAGCATGAATGCACACACACATGCACATGGACATGCATGTGCACACTCATATGCACTCACACACACAAGAGCATGAATGCACATACATGCACGTGCACACTCACACACACACATACGCAAGAGCATGAATGCACACACACATGCACATGGATATGAATGCATGCACTCACACACACACACGCATGCGCACACTCACTTGCACATACCTTCCTCTGTTATCCTCCCATATTCTCTCCTGCAGTCCACCTCCTTTCTGCTCCTTTTCTTCCATTCCTTCACTAGTGCCCCAAGATGGGCTCTTGCCAATGTCACCAACGTGTTGTATTCCTGGTTTTCACACCTGCCTCCAGCCTGGCTAAGCCAGGTCCTTAGCAGTGAGGCTCCTGTGTGCCTGGACACTGGTCACGAGGCAGCCATAGGAGAGGCTGCATTGGCACTTGTGCCAGGATTTGGGTTCCAGGGGGCAAGAGGGCCTTCAGAAGCTCGCAGCTGGTGCCACTGAACCATGGCTATTCAAAGTGTTTCCATGTAATCACTTGAGCCTTACAATAGTTGTATGAAGCATTTGAGAATACAAAAGGAGGTGAAGAAACATGAGAAATTCATCTTACAAGCGTCCCCCTAAGCCAGGGTGCACTCACAACGACTGTGTCTAAGTAAGTGACAGACAGGAAGGTAAGAGTTAGTCATTTTGATAGGAATTAAACTCACCAGTCTTAGGAAAGCAAGGGGAAGGGATACATTATGCTTCATACCTAGATGTCCCCTAAAGACTCAGGTGGCCACAGCCAGGACATTTGGAAAGGGACAGGACCACAGGGGCCGATAGCTGACCTGCTGCCGGGAGAGAGGGCCTGGCTGAAGAGGTCGATCACAGTAGGCGTGACCGGAAGGGTGTAACTCCCTTCTCCTCCTGACTGGCTCTGCTTCCTGTCCTCCATGTTGTGAGCAGCTCTCCTCCGCTCTGCCCCTGCCGTGCGCCCCGCCTTGGAGCCAACCGACTGTGTACCCCTTTCCTCTTTAAGTTATAGGCGTTGGCTATTGTGTCCAGAGACAAATAAACAACTAGGGCAGAAGGGCAGATATTTAAGGCGACACCAAGTCCTTTCACAAAAAGGGAAATAAAAGACTCGATGTAAGTAGACAAAGAATAGAGGCTAGCCTCAGAATATCTGAATTATTTTATTTTGTCCCATAAAAGGGGCTCAGAAAGGTTCTAATTTCTTTCTTTTTCTTTTTGTCTATTCTGAGGCAGGGCTTCACTGTGCGGTTCAGGCTGGCCTCGAGCTCACTGCAATCCTCTGGCCTCAGCCTCTGAGTGCTGGGATTACAGGCGTGTGCCGCTACATCCGGCTGACAGGTGCTAATTTTTATCGTCTACAAAATGATTCAGTATGTTCATGGCTCCTGTTTTCAAATGAAAGGCTTGCAGACTCAAATAGCAGGTGCGTGTCCCTGAAGGTTGGACTGCAGCCACCCACGGGAAGGCTCAGGAGCTCCTGGCCTGTGTTCTGTGCTGCAGGAGGGTAACCACTGCCACGCTGGCTGCTGCTCATCGACACACACTCACAGTTCACAGTTCATACCAAGCAGATGAGCTGGTGCAGCTCATTCATCTCCCCTCCCTGTTTGTAGGAAGAGGGGGCTCCTGTGTTTCAGAGGGTTTTTCTCTTGGCAGTGACAGGGCAGTGGCAAGCCACCTTCAAAAGCGAGCTAAATCTCATAAAATACAAAAGATTTTGGAGCTTTTAAATACTCCAGTAGAGGAGTGGATATCAATTCCAGCTATAGTTCCAAATTTCTTGGGAACTTAAAATAACTGCCAATTTCTGGGTCTTCAGAAATGCATTAAATCTCAGGGGTGGGGGCAGCTGCTGGTAGCCGGCTATAAGTTTTTAGACTCTGAGTTCTCCAGGTGATTTTGCAGTGGAGGTGGCTGAGAATTTTGAATGAGAAAGGCGCCGGTGAGCGAATTCACAGGATAGCTTTCCAAGCCTTCTACTGCCATCTTTGTTCTATGTTACACTGCGTGACTTCTATGAAATCCCACTGCAGATTAAGAAAGAAGCCCAGCTTTTCTTCTCAATCCCTTTCTTCCACGTTGCATGGAAAGCTAAAGTTACTTGATAAAACTGTGAGCTTCATTTCTTTTTTCTTTCTTTCTTTGTCTTTTGAGACAAGGTTTCAGTATTCAGCTCAGGCTGGCCTTGAACTCACTATGTAGCCCAGGTTGGTCTAAAATTTTTGGCAATTCTCCTGCCTGCACCTCCCAAGGGCAGGGAATTACAGACAGGCACCACCATGCCTGGCTTGTCAGCATTCTGAAATCCAGGAAAAAGTAAGAAATTGGTTTTGGGGAATGAGACAGAGGAATTTCAATCATGTAGGGTAGGAGTAATGGTAATTGCGAAGTTTATTAGACACCAGTTAGGTGTGTGGGGCGCTACGCTGTGTGTGCCGCATGAATCATTTTATTAAGCTTCATCGCAATTCCTTGAGGTAGATGCTACTGTTGATATATATTTAATAGGCAAGGAAACTGAGTACAGAAAATATCAAATGTTTTCACTGGTAGGCCAAGATGGAACGGGCTCTGACCTTGCCAGGGGATGGGACAAGCTTAGAAAGCTGGGTATGAATGGTTCTAGTGCCTCATGGGGGCACTGATCCTTAAAGGCAGGGGCGGTCTGCACCAGAGGGCAGGAAGGGGGAGGAGGCGAGATGTTCCAGGCAGGCTGTTTCCTGCAATGGCCTCTTACGCCTAGATTTCACTCCCACCCATTGGATTCTGGAAAGCTCTGGATATAGCATTCCATCAAATCTAAAATGCCAGAGCTTTGGGGTCCCTCATTATTTCACATACATTATGAATTATTTAGAAATGCCACCCACTAAACCATGACCTGCTATCAGTTGTAAAACACATCCAAGTTTCTAAAGCTAGAGAAAAACCTGTGTATTTTAGGATTGATGAAATACAGTAGAAGCTGTAAATTCTTGCGAGCTTTGCTTTGATACTGCGGAAATCACTCAGCAGTTGGGGAGGCTGGGCTAAAAGAGGCTGAAAACACAGTTCAACGAACACGAAAATAATCCGTGCTGTGCATGATTTGTTTGCTATAGGAGTTGAATATCCATGGAGAAAAGTAGAGCAAATCACACTACGCCATAGGTTGGGTTACTCAGTTTTCTTATCTGTATAATGGGTTGTGGTGAGGCTTATCTAATGCATAAAGACAAATAGCATAGTACTTGAAAATGAAAATCCCATTTTTTGGCTCTGCTATGTCTGAAGAGATTTTTACACAGTTGCAGTCAATTTGAAAGAGGAAGAAAGAAAATAAAAGTGAGAGATGACTTAAATTATGCTGAAAAAGGGACCAAATTATGATTGAAGACATCAATATCTGTCCGATGCTGTCCCAGAACAAATCTACAGTGTGTGACGAAGCCAACCTATAATCAGTTCTGTTTGAATGCTGCATGAAAAGCTACGAGTACAAAGGAGAATATTTGTTTATAATTAGGAGAAAAAGAAATTATATACACAGTGGTTTCCAGTGCCTGGTCAAAAATCTGACTCCCTGGCAATCAGCTTCTTAGGGAATTTTTGTGATATTTAACTCACACTTCTTTAATAAAACTTACTTTGTCAGCCAAATTGTGTCTAGTATAAAATGAAGTTACAAATTAACAAATCATTTTATACTAAAATGGTTTGATTATTTTGTGAACCAGATCAGATACACCTAATGGCTCCACCTTTTCCTGGGGTTCCAGCTGTTTTGAAGGGGAGTCCCACGTGTGCAGACCACACTAGGCAATGCAGAAAGGGCCAAAACAAGGGCAAAGGTGTTCACCTATGTCGCACAGAAGGGCCTGCACTTGTGACACCAATCTGAAGCATTCCATCGGGCACTTTGTGGTGAGAGGATAGACAAATGGCTGCACTTGGGAAAATGTCGAAGGCCTGGACTCCAGAAGCCACGCAAGGCACAGCCGCCTCCAGGGCACAGCCGCCTCCAAGCTGCGGGCCTGCGCCTCGCGAGGGCCATAAAGCTTTCAGGAGACCCGGGCCTGCTGCTCTGCAGCACCAGTATTTATTCTGAAGGGTTCACTGGGAGGGAATAAAGGGGCGAGTCTAAGAGTGTGGCGATGCCTGTGGAAGCCACGGCCTGAATTCATACTTTGCTGAGCGACAGAAAGCCCTTCACGATGTAGGACGCAGACCTGGTCGTTTCTCTGCAAGCCACCCACAGTTTGTTACAACTAAGCGCTGACCCGAGGTCACAGTTCTGAACAGGAAACCTCGAGTGAAACCCTTCAGTACCTCTCCCCTCCGTTCGGCAGATGTTTACTGAGCATGGCTCAGGGCCAGGCTCTGGGCTCTTGCTAGGCAGTGGGACCTACAGCGCCCTGCACACAGTAGGCGCTCAAGAGGCCCTGGGGCCTGGAGATGAGGATGAGGCTGAGGATGAAGGATGAGCCAGAAGGGCGCGCCTACCCTCGGGCTGGAGCTCAACAGCTGATCGCCCTCCTTTATCATCGCTGCTGCTGCAGCGAGGGCTTCCTCCGGGCACAGGGCGAGGCTCTGTCACTCAGGGCCTCCTTTTCTCCATGTCTCTCCACACACGTGGCCTAATTCTTTACAAAGCCAGAACTCAGGTCCCAGCTCTTCCACAGGGTCTGCAGGGCCCTCGGTAGCTGGCTGTGTGTGGGGAACAGCATGGCACTTGTCCACTGGCCCCCGGCTGCCCTCCCTGGCTGCCCTCCCTGGCTGGTCCCTTCTCCGGCGCCCTTGTCCCACACAGGTCTGTCTGTCTGGGCTGGGTCTCCTTCTTCTTTCCTCTGCCTAGTGAAATTCCACCGAGTTGTTCTCTGGCTAGGGCAAAACCTAAGGCAGTGGCAGTGAACCTCTTAGAGCTTGCGATGATACGAGCAGCCTGCTGCGTGCCCCAGGTTCGCCACCGGAGGCCTAGGACATTGTTGTGGATAAACTCGAGTGACCTTTCTATTCTTTGTCCCCTCCGTGGCGCTGTCCAGTGTCTCATGTCCTGTGCTCAGGCTTGATCTGTGCTCTCTTTTCACACTTCCTTGAGTGACAGGGAGCTTCCTGGGCTTTGCTCATCTCTACGTCCCAAGGAAGGGGACTGGTATAAGGCATGCCGTTCTGTGACAGTGTTGTCACTGACAGAGGGAATGAAGAGAAGAATAGGGAGCTGGTCTGCTTTCTAGAAAGTGTATGTGTGTGTGAGTGTGTGTGTGTGTGTGTGTGTGTGTGTGTCTGTGTCTTTTTCTTCTGAAATTATGGTTTTGGAACTTTTCTTTTTTAGATGGCCTTTAATTTCTTGCAAAATGTTGGAGCTGGGATGGGAAGGACCTGCGTGTATCGGAATCTGCATTCGGTGCTACCGGCTAGGTGACCTCGGGCATGACACACAAGCTCTCGGGCCTCACGGTCTCCTCTTTTAGAAGAGATCAGCAGCTGCTCCTCACAGTTGTTGTGAAGAAGTAGATAACATACGTGAGGCATTTCTCACGTGGAAGCAAGCACTCCCTTTGTACTGACTATTAGTTGTTTCCCATATGAAAGTGTGGCGATAGTGTGTTTTATTAATGTTCATAGGAAACAAAATTAAAAATCAGAAACGTTGTAGTTATTTTGCATATTTTCTACCTACCTGCAGTCTGTCCCTTACTCATTTTTTGAAATATTCGTGGCTTATGAAATGCAAAGGGCTGGGAAGTACTTCTCTATTTGTCATTCTAAAGTGGACATGGACCCCTAGCTGGGTTTCTTAAGCTTTGGGGGTCTTTAGCCAAGATGGCAGCACTGTCAAGAATCTTGGCCCTGAGGGGGAAGTTAGCAACCCTTCTGAGGGAAAATCTCTGCCATTAGCTGGCTATCTGTGGCCAACGAAACCCTTACTCCCTCTTGGAGGGACTGGTTTAAAGGCGTCATTGCTTTAAGTATAGTTCCAAGATGGAAAAGACAGGTGTTTATGTATCAAATAAACATAGAGACAGAATAACATACTCATTAAGGTTAAGTTTCAGTTTTACTAAAAAATAGGATTTCAGCAAAAAAAGGGGAGTAACTCAAAAATGATCTTAAATATAAATCTTTAGAAAGTCAGAGTTTTTCTAACACATTCTTTCTTGAATCACTATAAATAATGAATTAATGTGTCTATTTCTTTAGGCAGAGACCCCTTACATCAGCAATAGTTAAATATACAGTTTAAAGAAAATAATACCATGTCAGTAACATAAAACCAATGGATCGTACCAGCCAATTAATTCCTGCCTTCCCGGCCCCTGTCTCTAATCCCTTCTAATTCTACTATGTAAAAAGACCCCTCTTTATGCTCATATTTGCTTGAGTGTCTCCCTACCCACATCAAGGCCTGAAATATAGCAGAATCTCAACGAGTATACCATTTTTGCACTGAGAAGGGGAGGTAACCTTACACTTCCTGGGTGCCTACCATACCCATGGTTCCTCAGGAAGTTACATTCACATGCACATCATCAAATTATTCATGGCTTCATTAATACAAAAGCAAGAGAAACAATGCTTTATTCCTATGATGAAGGGCTAGGGAGAAAAAGCTTGACAGACTTTACTCCCCTGTGCCTGCCACCTTACCTGGTGTTTATAAACCAATGATTATCCTTGAGGTTTTTTTTTTTTTTGCAGGATCAGGGTTTGAACTCACAACCTTGCACTTGCCAGGCAGGCACTTATGCCACAGAGCTATCTCCCTGGCCCCAATCCTTGAGTTTTTAACTTAAGCTTGTTTTCTACCAGCTTTACCCTGTGTTCTAGCTCAACGTGGCAGTACAACGTGTCAACCCCTTTCCACCAAAGCCAACTGGATGGCTTTCATTTACCGGTCCTTGGGGGCCACACAGTGTAATCATAACAGAATGAACTCAATGGCAGTGGTCAAATTCGATGACCAGGATTCTATCCTCTAGATGCACCTGGCAAGTGCAGCTCAAACCCTGCTGTAAATGTTTGTACCTTAAATTCAATTATCTGTAGAATGAAAGGTCTAGAATAGACAATTCATTTATTCCAATAATAACAGACATTAAACACTTGGGTATACCACGCTCTGCCTGCCACTAGGGGCACAAAGACATCAGAGGACACAACACCACCAAACGCTTACCTTCAAAAACATCCCAGTCAATTGAGGTCACATTCTATGCACTTGAAAGATGCCTTTTAATTCTAAACCTTTATGCTGCACAGCCTGGCAATCTAAGTGCTATTAAGTCACTGATAGCCTCAAAATACAAGCGTGTTTCTTATCCCAGGCCAGCTACAGGCCTGGAGTGAATATGAAATGCGCATGGCACATCCGGGGAATCCTACAAGGGCTCAATGACCAGCGGTTATATAACAATTCTAATCGCAGGTCCGGCAATTAATACAAGGAAAAAGCTCTCCTTCCGACTCGCCCTTAGCACCTGAGCATAAGGCATCCTCTTGCTTCATTTCCCTTTCCGTTTTTGGTCTATTGATGAAGCACAATATTTGAACAATATGTGTATAGACTTCAAATAGAAACGGCGATTCCAGCCGACAAAGCAGGCTGGGGAACTGAGCACCAGCCCGTACCTTCCTATGAGAACAAAGCGGAGCATATTTATTTTATTGGACAGTTTGAATTTATTATGGGTTGCTCACAATTTCCTGTCGCATTTCTTTACTGCTGTTAAAATTTATGTCAGGATATCTTAGGTTATCATGCACGGTAACCCCAACATGGATGCAGACAGACTGAACTGCCGTGGAGGAAGTGCCTAGAAATAAACGGAAGGCGAAAATACCCAGGGCATTAGCTGCAGACGGGCAGAAGCTTTGGAAAAATCTGCAAGAGCAATGAAGATGAAAATGGAAACTCGGTGAAAATTAATGTAGTGTAAAACTGGCAAATATACCACCGATTTCTTTAAACACATAGAAGAACCCGCTTAGGAGGTGCACCCCAATAATTTACAGGTGGTGAAACTATTAGAGTCCTGCAATTTCTTGCCTAAGAAGTGAAATAAATCTGTATCGCATAATGGTGTGTGCTTCACATGCACGACTTTTTGCTCTTCGTTTCAACTGTCTTCCTTCATATGTACAGGCCACTTTGGTTTCATTGCACCATTTTATTTATTTACTGAAGAAAATCTTTTATTTATTTGGTACAGGGCCAGCATGGCATGCGGACCAGGAATCGAACCTTGGTCCTTGTGCTTGCCAGGCAGGTACTTTGACCACTGAGCTATCTCCTCAGCCCAATTATACTTATTCTAATAAGAGTTTTAGGTAACACTATAGCAAGGATGGGAGATGCAACATGGTACAGTACGTGCACTTAGAAACCTAATTCCAATATGATGCATCTGTTGTCTGCGTGGGTTTTGGAAATTGCAAAGTTGGCACCCTAGTGTGAAAACCTGAGCCTGTAGCCTGTGAACAGGCCACTACAATGACCACGGAGTCAGTGGTCTGGCCCTGGGTCAGCAGTGAGGAACTCTTTAGAATGTTCAGTGACACACACACACATGGCTGCAGCATGCACATGCCACAATTTCGGGACCATGGCCCTAGATGTGGGTCACACGTAATGGTAAGTTTCACAAGGAAAACAATTGAAAAACAATTTGGAAAAACAAACAAACAAACAAACCACTTTAAGTTTAAAAAATTGACCTTAACTAAATATATTCCTTAATCTTAACTAATTAATAAAAACTATTTCCGTCTGTTTTGTTGTAGAAGTTGGTATTCTCAAATAGAGAAATTCTAAAATTAATTCTTAACCTTTGATGTCAGGTAGCAATTGAAAATATTGATGAGAAAACATTCACAATCTATAGAATACACAGTAAGGCCAAGTAAGAAGCATCTAAATTACAGAAGTTCTATCTACAAGCTGAGCTGGCTTATAGGGCAATAGAAAACAACAACACCAGCGATGTAACTACTGTCTATGGGAGAGTTTATTTTTAAGCTGAAATATAACTATACAACAAAGTGTCTGACAAATCATCCAGCTGCTCACTGCTGGCCCTGGGTGTTCCTTGGTTTATCTTTCCTGGAGCCTTATCTGTGTCCACTGGAGCTTGCCTTAGGTTGCATGGACAGTGGTGACAGCTCTGTGTCCCCTGGAGCAGGACTCATGCTGGGAGGAGTGAAAGCGGTCACTTCAAGGGCTGTGGATCTGAGCTCACAAAACCCTTCAGCATGTGGTGGCATGTGCACCCCACACAGTGGGCCTAGTGGGCCACCGTGCATGGCTGTGCAGACAGAAGCTGAAGATGCGCGTGACAGGATGAGCAGGCTCGGTGCTGCGGCCTGATAGCCGCGTGCTAAAGCCGAAGCTTCTGTTGAAAACACTGTTATAGTTGAATGTGGCTTGAATGTCTCCCTGGGGGCCACTGGGATTGCATGCGTGGCTCTCAGGCAGACTGAAAGATGGTGTGAATCATGAAGAGGCGGGGTCTGGGCAGTCCTCGGGTTGGAGGGGCGTGTCCTTGGAAGAGACTCTGGGATGCCAGTCTCTCGTTGCACCTGGTTCCAGATGTATAACCTTGCTACGTGGGCATGGTGGTGCACGCCTGCAGTGCCAGTGCTTGGGAGGCTGGGGCAGGAGGATTGCCACAGGTTTGCCGCCAGCCTGGGCTACATAGCGAAACCTTGTCTCAAAAAACCAACAACTACCATGACAAAAACTGGATCCCTGCACGCTCTCAGCACTTGCATCTGTGCTGCCGGAAGCGCAGCCATGGATGACCCTTCCTGAGAGCCCGTCCTGGGCCATTTGGACTCTGAACCTGGGAAACTGGGAGCTAAACACGGCTCTGCTCTTGCTAAACGAGCTGCCTCACAGAAGCTCGATCCCGATAGATTGCTAATAAATAGAGCTCTCTCCATGACTACTGTTCAAACTTGAGACTCACTATGCTCAAAATGTGTGCATCCCTATTGTTGGGAATGAAAATTTGTAGGACAACCAAGAGGAGCGTGTTTTATGGGCCTCCACCCAGAACCAGAACCATTCTGATCATATCTATTTACGACCCAGCTCTGCCGGCGGGTACACACCAAGGAGTCGGCATCCTCTGAGGACACCTACAGTATTACAGCACAGCTCACAGTACCCAAGACACGGGTACCGAGGACAGATGCAGAGAACAGTGGAGTACTGAGCAGCCATAAAAAAGAACAAAATGACGCCATCTGCAGGAAAACGGACAGAACTAAAGATCGTTACGCAAATAAGCCAGACTCAGGAAGACGCCTCTCTTACATTTTCATTAATGCACACAATCCAGAATATTAACAAGACAAAGATGCCATGGACGTGGAAGGGTGACTGTTAGCCAATAAGAGCAAAGTAAGGGGGAGGGAGGTACAAGGCAGGGCATGGAGGGAAGGGCGGGATCAAAATCTGTTGTGTTCATGTATGGAAATAAAATGTTGAAAATTTAAATTAAGCCACAAAAACTCTTGTTCCAGCAGGTGGCTGCAGAGGTTAAATGCAGAAGTACTTCTAAATACCTTCGTGAGGTCCGTGGCGCTTGTGAGTGCTCAGGGAGCACTTGCAGCTTAATTTTAAAAAATCTGTCTGTCTGTCTGTCTGTCTGTCTGTCTATCTACCTACCTATGTATGTATGCATGCATGTATGTATGAATGTATATATGTATGTATGTATGCATGCATGTGTGTATCTATCTGTTTATGTATGTATGTATCTATCTATGTATGTATCTTTGTATGTGTATATGTATCTATATATCTATCCATGTATGTATGTATGTATCTACCTACCTACATATGTATGTATGTATGTATGTATGTATCTATCTATCTATCTATCTATGTATCTATCTATCTATCTATCTATCTATCCATCCATCCATCTATCTACCTATCTGGTGCAGGGTCTCACTATGCAGCTTCGACTCCTAGTGATTTTCCTGTCTCAGCCTCCCCAGTACTGGGATTACAGCCGTGCACTGCCATGCCTGGCTTCAGCAGCCGGCTCAGCCTGGGGCTGGCATGGCATGAGGTCCTGGGAATGAACCCCTGTCCTTGTGCTTGCCAGGCAGGCGCTTGGACCGCCAAGCTATGTCCCCAGCCCCACTGTCCAGTTTAGATTCTGCTGGACAGGCACTGGCTGTTTGTGTGCCCATGGGAGCCTCATGTGCTCTCTGCCACCTCTCTCTGTGGGCCCTCAACTTCCTGACGCCTGTCTTTGAGCAGCTCGGGCTGTGCCTTGCTGCCTGCCTCTTGGTGTCTTTTCTGTGGTCTTTGCTTTCCCATGGGTCTGTGGTCTCTGTGTCCTTAGCCTGGTTACGTGGCCTTGCTCTGTCTTAGGATGTCCTGACCAATTTGCTCCAGCCCTGCCCCTTTCAGCTTCCTTATTCATTTCTTACCATTCTTCCACTTATAGGTCCTAGGGCTAAACAACAGACCATTTTCTTACTTTCCCTGCAGGATGGACACATTGCCCCAAATATTTAGCACTGCAGAGATTAAGAAACCATCTGATGATGTGGCATCTTATTTCTGTTTCCATACAATAAATGGAAAGCTGTATTATTGCTTATAAGCGAGTACCAGCACGCACAGCACCTAATTTGAAGCATATGGTCTTTTAAAAGGTTTTGGTATAACAATGCATTTCCACAAGGTTCAGTGTTTTCACACAACAAAGCATTGTTTCTTCCTCACGGTTAAGTGCACGCTCGCAGTGCACATCTGGGAGAGTGGTGGTGAGGGGCAGCACTCAGCGCGGGCGCCCAGGGGCCCTGGCCGGGCACTGGTGGCTTTTCATTCCTGAAGAATGAAAACCCGTGTTCAAGTGTCTGCATCCAGCAGAGGAGAGAGTGGGACCAAAGCCTCAGGGCTGTGTGGGAGGCCAGGTGCACAGGGGCCTGACCACACCTGTACGCAGTGGACCGGAGGACAGGGTCTCAGCCTGGCCAGCCCCAGGGAAGACTGGGAAATACAGTTCATCTACGCACCCGACACTAACAGCAAACAAGTTCTGGTGAGTCTGTAACATCCTCGCTGCTAAAATGAGAGTTTTCAAACACTTTTTAAGTTTTATAAGCGTGTATTTAACATAAGCAACATGTTCTTCCTAAAAGCAAGTTTTGTGAAAGGAAAAACGCTGGATGACTTAATAGATAAAAATATATGACAATGAGCAAACAGGCAAGATGATGCCTTATGGTTGGTAACAGCCCAAGAGGGGCTGCTCAGCTGTCACTGGGTAGCAGGAGAGATCTGCTCTTTTGAATTTAGTCGGGATTGTACTTGGCCTTACCTGAACCAGAAATAGCAAAAACACTTCAGATAGAAAACGAGCGGCCTCCTTCTCCCTCACCCTCGTCCTTAACCTCTTTATGGTTTCTCTCTGAGTCATTCTTCTTTTCCTCCTTCTGCCTTTATTCCTCAGCAGTTCCCAAGCTCTAACTGCCAAGCATTCTGATAGGATAATCTTCGTCAAATATGGGGATTACAATAATGGTGATAAACGCAGAATAGCATAGAATTATTTCAACCTATATTCCAATATTTTAACTACTGTAATTAGTGACGACACCCCTGACAAGCAGTTACTAAGAGCTGACTGTGTAGGTAGCTATACACTGGTGGAATGTGGAGTGAGTCTAGTCAAACACAGAAACTAGGGCTCTTTTTTCCTAAAAAGATTATAATTAGTTATCAATATGAGATAAATCTATGTTAAAAATGGAAAATATTAGTGAATATAGGAAAACAGTCAGGCTAACGAATGAACTAAACCTCTTAGAAGTACAATAAATGTAAACACAGAAGTCGCCCCTGGCTGCAGACCAGAGCCGTCCCCAGTGGGCCATCTTCTTGACATGGCCGGAAAAATTAAACTAATTGTCTCCCTTCCGGGTGCCCCAGTGAGCAAAGTGCTAACTTTGCTAGCACTTTCAGAGGGGAAGCCGAACCCAGTTTTGTTCAATGTCTTTTTCAACCTAGAAATTTGGGACTTGGGCTAATAGAGTCATTTATTTTTGAGCTCACAGAAAGACAGGGTTGATAGCCAGAGCCCACCCCAGCTAGCAGGCGGCTCTCAGGCAGCTATGCGGGCCTATTTCACTTGGGAGCTTTCAGTCCTTCAGGACTGACATCACCTCTGGTGTGCCAATCCTAGCCGCCCGTGAGCTGGCACTGCCAATCCAGCTCAGATCCAAGAGGATGGTAAGGTTTTTATGATGTAGACAGAACATGACATGAACTTGTCTTGTTATGGTGAAAACTCCAAGTTTGAAGCCAGCTCTCTAGAAGAGCAGTGACCAAGGCAAGGCTGTAAAGCATACTTTAGACACATGTTCAGTGATTCTCCAAAGGCACCTAGGCAGCAGGTTATTCACAGTGATTCGCAGAATGCTCTCCCTCAGGCTGAGACTCTAGTCCTCCAGCTGCCACTACCAAGGGGTCACCTGGGGTCATCCCACCCACGAGCCCACAGAACAGCGGAGGATGCTTATTGGTAAAAAGGCGGAGTGAGCTTAAACAACTGACTCTCAGAAAGGGTCACTCCTGGAACCTGAGTGATACGCAAAGTACAAGCAGAGCCGCCTCTTGTTCAAAGAAGCTGGACCATGCAAATGAGGTTCACATCCACACGGACACACACACGGAGGCTGTGGAGCAGCGGAGGACCGGCAGGCAGTCTCCGGGAGTCCCAGCTTTCTGAGTTTGGTTCACCAGTACTTCTAATGCCTGTGTGAAAAGATCCGCCACAGGTGCTGCCCAAAATGGAGAAATTCACAGGACATTATATTTTTCCTGGATTTTTTTTTTAAACAAAGGAAGACAGCCTATTTGGAAAAGGACAAGAAAAGAGAAGATGGTCCACCCTGGAAGTGTCATGGGCACTGGAAAGCTGAATACCTACCTGATCTTCAAACTTTTTTTGGAGGCAGGGTCTTGCTCTCTAGTTCGGGCTGGCCTGGACTCACTGTGTAGCCCGGGCTGGCCTTAAACTCTCTGTGTTCCGCCTGCCTGAGCATCCTAAGTGCTAGGTGACAGACAACCCAGCATCCCCCCTGAATTCTGATTCAGCCATAACAACACCGAAGTCTCATCATAAGAAAATTCTTGCGCAAAATGCACTAAAACAAACTGAGTTTTAAAAATGAATAACATGTACATTTCACCAGTAAAAAATCCCAACGACTCCAACTTTCATTTTGATATTGGTTATAAGAATAAAATGCGTGCTTCTCCGAAGTGCGAGGCTTGCCGCCTGCTGTGTGCTGCGAGATCTCTTTCCACTCCATCCACACCTGCAGCTAAGAGAGCCCCACACGGGTTAATAGTCACCTAAAGGCACAAACACGCATGTTCACTGACTCATTCTCTCCAAAGTCTCCAGCGTTCCGAGACTCCTTCAGCAGAAACTTTCCTGCTAGAACAGGATTCTGTAGTTCACTAGTGGCCACTATTGGACATTCTTTCCTTCGCTTTTACGAAGTAATAGAATTGCTTACCTTGAAGCTAATAACAGGGCCAGGAAGTGGTCCTGAGAAGGCAAAAGCCTCAAGAACTCCTCCAGGCAGGAGCCCCAGAGAGCAAGCAACAGAACAACAACTTCACAAAGTCGAAAGACAATGATTTTGAAATGAACATCATGTAATGTTCCACTGATTTACAAGCGAAACCCTCAAGCTTGTCTTCTTGATAGTATAGATATGAGGATAAGGACTAGAGAGGGAAGAGTTGAAAAGAAGTGCTTGTGTATACACGTGGTTGCACACACACACACACACACACACACACACACACACACACCCTGCTGGAAGAGACCACAGGCTGCTGCAAACAAGGGATTTAACATTCATTCCACAGCCTAATGGTGCTTCTCCCTTTCCAAGACAGATCCACTGAGATAACAGAGGCGGAGAGAGCCAGGGAACCGAGGGAGCGTGCTATTGTGTTTGACTAGTTTCCATGTATAAATTACTGCAGAGAAGAAAAAGAAATTCAACAGAAAAACACATGTACTTTATTATAATTCCTAGTGTTACTCTTATAACTCTTACAATAGCAGGCAAAAGAGCTTAAAATCACTTAAGCAACAAAGAAAAAATGCAAATTTGGTCAAATGCCTTTCTGATAAGAAGTGATTTAACTTGTAGGGAAGATGGACGGCAGGCCAGGGTTTTTGTCACATTTCTTTGGAGTTAAACAATTGAGACAAAGGAAGGAAACTAGAAAGGGAGAAGGGTGGAAGATTGGGAAAGTCACAGTTAGTGGCTTAATTTGACTTGAATCTCAAGACAAAACCCATCGATCAGTTTTATGATCCAACTGTGACCAGAGCTTCAGAAAAGTCTACACAGTAGGCACTGTGGATTAAAATACAGGTGGTAACTTAAGAAGGACAGAAAGATAGCAGGGTGCCGTTGGCTCAGGAGGGCTGTTCTGGGAGGAGAGGAGTTTCACCAACCTGAGAGTCAACAACGCCAACATTGTTCACACTTGCTAGCCAAGTCCTGACACAGAGGATGCGGCTGTCCACGTTGGGAAGGAGATTTTGATGAGCTAAAAACTTGCCACACAGGATGTTTTCCAAAGAAGTTAGAGAGACCTTTAGCAGTTGCTTTAATTAAATCTGAGTACATGACATCTTGTAATATGCAAAAGAGGTACAGGAGAAGCAAGTCCTGTCGTCTGATCTCTCTGTTCAGCCTGCAGGCTGGGCTGACCATGCCATGCTCCTCATATTAAGTCGGTTACAGCTCGCTGTACAGCATGCTTTCTCTTAAGCTGTTGTTCATCCACAGAGCTAGCAGAGGCTGGCAGTGACCAAGGGCCCCAGGATCTGCGGTATTGTGCGCGCTGTGATGGCCAAGATGGTGCAGTGAGCCCGCCCAAACCTCTGGCGGATGGCACGGAGCACCCCAGCCCACAGAGTTCGGCATGCCCAACAGCTTACAGTCCAAACACAAAGCAAACAGCTCCATTCTCTTCCCCATGGGACCTTTGCTTCAAATATAAGCCTGTCTCTTTGGCTGTAAACTGGGGTTACAAAGGCATTCCAGACAACAAGAGCGGGGTTTCACCACCGTCAGACACGCAGCGCAGGGTGGCCGCCGCCGGCACCAGGACCATGGCGCACCCGGAGGGCTCCAGCAGGCAGCGGCCTGTGCTTTCCTTTAGTGTAAGATTCCGATCCACACTAAATGCGAACACAGCATAAAACAAGCCTGGGCTTGACCCTATTTTAGCACTGTAATACAATTATTGCAATTTAAACACACGTTAAGTCCTTCTGAGATACGAAAGCAGTCATTTTTCCATATTATGCGCTCAAACACATGTATGCATATTTAAGACATCAAAAAGGAGTACAGTGCATTTACCAGTGGGTAGCGAAGCTGCCTACTCCTGAATGGGAGAATGCACTGCCATGGGGCAGGATCAGAAAAGTGACATGGACCGGCTATTTACTTTATGATGCTGTTTAACGGGAAAATGACACACACTTCAAAAACTCACAAAGAGGGAAAGATGAGACAAACTAATGATGCATACAGACAACACATCCCTAGGGAAAATGCGAAGCCCCCTCTACGCACTGCTTGCTCTGAAAGTCATAAAGTCATAAAGCACACGGCAACTTCTGCTCTGTATATTCCTCAGAAGTGCTAAGACTGACTCTCTATTCATGCCTTACATCTAGTAAGCCTTTGGACTTTTATGAAAAATTAAAAGTATATTTATAAGCTGCAAGGCAATATTATATATTTTAGCTATAAAAATGAAAACTATGAAGACATGGGAATGAATAAGATATTTAATTAAAATGCTTGAGTAGTCTATCCAGGGAATCTTCCTGGAGTTTTTCAATTTGCATCAGATGGCTTGCTGCCCTTTCTCAAAATTATATTGTTGATCAGAGTTGTAAAAATCAAAGCAGAATAGCTTCTTCCTTCCGAATCAGGGGAGCAACACAGCCTATATCCAGCTGCATTCTACCTTGCCCCTGCCTTTTCTCTTCTGAGGAAGACCCCACATGCCACAAATGTGACCAGGAGACTAACACTCACATTATTTTGGAATGAGTGTGTGCAACTTTTGGAAGGAAACCCTTCGATGAGGTTTACAGAGATGCCTGCCCAGAACACTCTGGTTTAAAGAATGTGCATTGCTCTTAATATTTTGAGTTTAGAATTTTTGGACTGTCAGTGCTCGTTCTCTGCCCATGAAGCCAATCATGAGTCACAATCGAAGGCTGACTTTGAGTCAAGAATGCAGTGCGCCGATGCCCAGCACAGAGCATCCTACCGCTTCGGACAAGCCGCCACTGAGTGGTTCAGCAGTTTCCCGTCTTCACAAGTGGACCTGAGCTCAAAGGCTGTGGTGCCCAGCTCATCGCTTTGACTTGCGTCCATAAGCGACCTGTGGTGCTCATGAGCGAGATCGCCTGGGCAGGCAGCAGAGAGAGCCCCTTTCCTTCTTCTGTCTGGTTTTGTAGTATGTGAGGGTAGCAGGAAAACAACTCATACAGGACTCTGGGGGAGAGCTCCACACAGCCGCCCCTTCAAAAAATTCCAGCAACAGCCCAGCAAGTGGGTCTGACTTCAGGAGGTCTGACATGCAAATTCCAAGCACACACACCGCTTCTTCTCCAACCCTCAGCTCGCAAACTCTGCAATATCCCAGCGCTCATGTCTTAGTATCAGTACTGTCCCATACCTGTAACTAATTCCAGAAAGCTCTGCACTTACTAAGTTGGGGTAACCGCTCTGAAAAGAGTTGTTTTTGGTTAATCATGTAAATTGTTACCTGGAATTCACACACACACACACACACACACACACACACACACACACCCCCACCACCCTAACGGCACCCAGATGCCATGGCTACAGCAACATATTGAAATGAAAAGGCATTTACCAGGATCAGGACGGCCAGAAAGAGGAGCACGGTGCCAGGGCTTGCCCGACGGCAGCCTTCCATGCTTGGAGCCTTGCCGGAGTCCGAGTCGGACCCTGAGTAAGCTGCGGAGAGCTCTTCTGCCCGCTGTCACTTCCAGCGCTGGTGCGAAGGCTGCAGCCCTGCCTATCAGCTTCCTGGCGAGGGGTGGGTGGGTGGATGGGTGGGGGTGAGCTCAGTGGAATCTCTCGGAGCAGGCAGCCAGCCAATCAGGCTCCTGCTAATCAGACATGCTGAATAACAAAGCCAGTGGGACAGAAAAAGTGTAACGGTGTGAGGGGAAAACCGGGTGGGGGACGAAAACGCAAGGCGAGCTAGCCGCCAGCCAGAACGCAGCAGTGCCGGAGCCGCGGGCGTGCCAAACGCGGGGCAGCCCCTGCTTTAACGAACCTGCGCTGCTCCTCGCGAGCGAGGTGTGTTTCTGTTTGCCATCTGCCTGCGCGGATGTCTGTCTGCCGCTTTGTGCAGCTCGGTAGCTCTCTGCGACCGACGTATTGTTCCTTTCAGGAGAGAAACTTAATCCCTGTCAATATAGCGCGCACGCCTCCCAGGGAGAACGGAGTAGAAAGGCGCTTAATGCGCCCTTTTACGCACTCTGTACAATCGCTTTCTTCCTTTTCACAAAGTTCCTCTTTATTTGCTCTGGTGACGTGGATAAGAAATACTGCAGACGCTTTTGTAAGGACCCCACTAAAGCTGACAGCAGCGTAGGTTATTCTGTGCATTAAGGGCTTGATTTAGGAAGCGCAATTAAGCGGCTGCTCTGCCATGTGACAATCTGAAACATCCAAGGTTGACTAAGTCCCAAGGCACTGTTAGAAATTTGGATCCCTTTGCTTGGAAAAGAAACTCTGACCACAGCCTGGAGGGGAGCAGGGCTCAGGGCTGCAGCCTGGGGCTGGGGAGCTGCTTGCTGCCAACGCTGTGCCACCCTGAACTCTGCCTAGGCAGGGCAGGGGGAAGACGACAGGACCAGTGGATTTCTTGATGAATCCCCAGACTGTTCGCTAACTTCCCGGCTTCGACTCCTCCCGACCCGCACCCTTTCCGAGGGCTTCTGTAACACAGACGAGGAGGGACGAGACTCCATCTCCTCCGCCCATCCACTACTGCTAGGGCATTGACAGACTGACCACTGAGGTCCAGCCCAACCGTGGAGGCTGTGCCCACGCACCCTGGAGTGAGGGCAGGGAAGGGAGGGTCAGGAGGCTCCTGAGGCTCCTCAGTGCATGACCCAGCAAGGCCCAGTCCAGCAGAGGAGTGTTTTATAGGTCTTAGAAAAGTGCTAAGCGTCCAACAAGGACATTTTCCCCCCTTATCTCCTAAGGAAATCACTGACTTGTGGAAGAATGGAACAGTAAGCATGACTCTGCATTTTCCAGCTAAGTCACCAGAGCTGATAGCTCAGAAACAGATGTGGCAGAAATAAAATATTCTTAGAATTAAGGTTCATTTCTTTTATTACTAAAAGAAAAATCCTGACAAGAGTTCTGAAACACG
>PVKN010013523.1:0-19880 GCA_004027915.1 Capromys pilorides | reverse complement strand
AGAAAGTTGCCTTACTTTTCTATCGTTGCTGGGGCAAAATATCTGACACTCAAAATTAAGGAAGGAAGGGGCTGGGGAGATAGCTCCATGACACAAGTGCCTGCCTGGCAAGTGCAAGGTCGTGAGTTTGAACCCCAGTCCCGCAAAAAAAAAAAAAAAAAAATTAAGGAAGGAAAGGATCACCTAGCTCACAGTGGAGGTTTCAGTCCCTACTTGGCTGGCTCCATGACAGAGTAGCACACGGCAGAGGGTGGCCATTCATGGTGGCGAAAAACAGCAAAGAGCAGAGGGAGGAGCAGTGGCTGGGGCAGCCGGCAGCCTCTTTCCACTCCTTCCATTTGTATGCAGACTGTCTGCCCCAGGGCGAGTGTAGCTCTCACACCCACAATCCCAGCACCAGATCTAGAGTTAATTACAAACTCATGTCCCAACGGCTGCGTGAGGCTTTGCGGGGACAACTAGACACAAGCCATAACAGGAGCTGTGCTTTCAGGCAGGCCAAATAGCTCAGCAGATGAAAGCGCTGCAAGCAGGTACAGGGGCCAGGGGTTCAATCCCTGGGCCTGCCTTCCCCCCCACCCCCCCACCCCCACACACAACCGCCCAGGGCATGCTGAGACAGCAATTGAGACTTGGTATGGTGGTACATGCCTGTAATCCCAGCTCTCGGGAGGCTGTAAACAGGTGGATTGCTATGAGCCCAGTCTAGTAGTGAGACCCTGAACACCCGTAGACCTTTCCCAGACAGAGATGAGAAATTGTGCTTTGAAGAGAGGGCACAAGGTTTCCTGCCGACAGCCAAGGACATAGCTCTGATGGCCCTGTGGAGTGGGGGCAAGGAGGTGGGGAGCCGTGAGTACCCCTGTCACTCTGAACCATCCCATGGTCCTGAAATCTGATAGGACAGCCAGGTTAGCTAAGGGTCACAGGAGCCCTGAGGCCCTGGCTTGAGTTTTCGACCTTGCCCTCCAGGCAGTGGAAGCGTTCGTAGTTGTTGACAGGGGAAAAGGAGGGACTTCTGGACTCAGCTTTATTCTGGGCTTTGGAAATCCTGGAGATGCCACCCCAGAGCTGCCGGAACAAACTACCAGGACCTTAGGGAGTGCTCAGGCGACAGGAACACCTCCCCTGCCCCATGTTCTGGAAGCCAGAAACCGGAAATTGGAGAGCTGGGCGCACTGATTGCTACCAAGTTCTACATGCGTCTGTCCTGTCTCCAGGCTGCGCCCCTCTCCTGTGAGGACAGGTGTGGTTGGATTGAGGGCCACCCCAGGTCCAGGACAATTTCGTTTTGAGATCCTGAGGCATCTGCATAGGCGCTCTGTCGTGATGAGCCTGCGCCTGCAGGTCCTGGGAGTCAGGCCCCCCCCCCCCCCCCCATGTCACTTGAGGTCACCATTCAGGCCACTGCGGACCTGACACCCATGTAGAGTCTGCACTGCAGCAGAGGCTCAGGATCAGAAGGATGGCGCAGGAGGCCCCGCAGCTGGGCCCTCGTCCCCCTGGGTCTTCTCACAGTAGCTGTGTGCTGGTGAGGAGAGGGGCCCAGGACCTGCGCTGAGCCAGCTCGGGCCTAGAACAGCTTGGATATGGAGATGCTGAGAGGGCCAGGCCCCGTCCGAGATGGCTCTGGGGCTCAACTGGGCTGGGTGCTGGTACGGCATAAAGCTCCCCAGGAGCCCAGCGACGCCTGCCTGGCACTGCCAAGGGGCACCGCAGGGTGCAAATGGACTCCTGGCCCAGGAGCCAGATGCCTCGTCAGTGCCACAGCGGTTATGGCTTTAGAAAGGCACAGTGTGTAAACATGCTTGGGTGAGTAGAAATTACAGAGAATGTTTTACAATTTTTAAAAATTTTTCTACAGTGAAGGAAATATCCTCACGAGTTCCCCTCCAAATATCCCCTCACCGTGCACGCGCTCCTCCCACGGCTCTTGCCACGCTCTGCAGCAGCGCTGCCTCCTCTTTCCTGAGTGGCCTCAGTTGTGTGGTCCTGGCTGCTGTGAAGTCCCAGATGGATTCACAATGTTCCCTTTCGTAGTCATCTTGACTATGGGGAGGAACCAGCAGGTGCAGTGAACGGGGGGTGAGGACGCACCCAGAGGCTTCTCCCAGCTGCGCTCCCCTGGATGGCACTGGGCAACAGTGTTCACCGTGTTTGTGATCATGCAGAACAGGCCTCCAGAGCTCTGCAGAGAGGAGCAAGAATGGGGAAGAACCTGAGGGGGTTCGTGGCACCGCATCCTTTCCTGTCGTGCATTTTCATTTCGCGTCTGACTCACCGTGTAGTCTGATGACACACCTCGTGCGCTTGGGACATCGAGGGTACTACTGTACACAGGGACAGGTTTCGGAGCCCAGGGTGCTACCAGGGAGGTGAGGTGCAGAAGATGACCACTGTTAACCAAATAACTCATGACTTTAGGATGTGGACCCAGCACCACGGGGAGAGGCCTGCGGAGCCCCAGGGTCAGTCAGGTGGGGATGGGGTGAGGAGGAGGACAGGACAGGCAGAGCCTTCAGGGCACTTTGTGCGGGTAGGAACGGGACAGGCTGGCTCCGGGGGTGGCACTGGTGGCTCCGAGTGCTTCCACAGGCGCTGAGGCTCAGGCCTGCGGGACTTCCTATTTCTCGGACATAACTCCCAGAATGCAAAGCCTCCCCACCGCCCTCCTCAGGCGTCCAGCCGGCCCTTCCCAGCCAGGGGTCGGGCTCCACCAGTCCTGTGGAGAGCGCGGCACCGCTCCACAGCACCATCAGAGGAGAGCGCAGAGCCCTCCCGGGGGTGTTTTGCTCTACAATCAGCTGCTGGGTTGGGCCTAATGGGATTCTAATGTTTTTAAAAGGCAATTTCGTGGTCTTTGTGCTTCGCGTGGATGGTGAAGGGCCTGGTGGTTATTTATATCATCACACACACGCGGTGCTGCGAGTGGCAGATGTGTGCTTTTGTGTGCCATTAACATCTACGCTGTGTGAACACAGCATTTAGCCAGCTTTCAAAGCACTGCAAACACACGTGCGTGAGAGCTCACACACACACACACACACACACACACACACACACACGCACCTCCCTCACGTGGTGTGGTCGGCCACGGGGCATTTCAGCTTATTAAACATTCCTGTGAATGGATCCATACTGTATCATATCAGTGAGTAATAAGTCTGTATCGCCAAGGCCGCTTAATTAAAGATAATCAGTCTTTGAAGATTTAGAATACAATTAAATATACTTAACACTAAAGCTGGGTTGAATGTGATTTAATCTCTCGTGGGTGAGTCAGGATCCTGCAGGCCCTGGGGGCCTTCGTGAATAGCATAAATAATCCTCTTACTCTGCAGAAGTTCTGGAACGAAATCTCCAGTTGGAAGCCCTCCAGCCTCCCCCGTGCAGCGTCTTTGCTTTTACCTGAGACAGCGCCTGGAGGTCCCCGCCACGACACAGAGCTGTGACTACCTGTCCTTGGCATCAGATGGCCTGACAGCCGTGTGAAGTCTCTCTGTCTTCTCAGCCGCTGTTAATTTCAGGAGCCAGGGGGAGCCCTCCTCCAAGGGGTACCCACATGGCACACCCTTCCTCCACACTTCTCTTTCCTTACCGCCAAGAACTCTTCCCAGGATCGTTCATTCCTCACCTCGTGTTCATGGGTCAGGACTCACGGAGACATAGTAGAGGTGGGGGGCAGGAAGAGGATTCAGCTGCATTTTTGGGGGGGCATGAAGCTCGTGCAGACGAGGAGTCAGGAGGTTGTCGCCGGTGGCTGTGGACATTCTAACTGCTGCCACAGCTTGCCGTGGACTCAAAGCCCTGTACCAATTGAACCATCAGATAGTTGATAAATTGAAACGCAAATTAATCTGGGAGAGAAAGAGCTACAAATAGCCACAGAATATCTTTTCAAAAGAAGAGGTCCTGAGCCAGGCCCACCTGGACAAGCTTCTGAAACTTTTCTAAAGCTACAGTAATTAAACAGTTTGGATCTGATACAGAAGCTCAATCAGGGGTGAAATAGGAGCCACTGACGTGCGTGGATCTGTGCCTGGTGATAAGCCGCCCTCAGGTGGGCCTAATCTAAATTGGCTCGAGGAACGTGGACTATTTGGCGGGTACAGACACAATAGCCTAAAACCAAAAACGAGATTCCTGACCAACTCCGGACAGACCGGTTTGAATATTAATACTGGAGCTAAAATTACTTGCGGAAAACAGCTAATTTTTAATAATTCTGAGTAGAAGAAAGGCTTTCTAAATACAACCCTAGACCCAGAGCCTCCAGAGAGAAGCCTGGTGCCTATTTGATGGGTTGAGTGAATATCTCATCTCCCTGGGAAAACAACGTACATGCTTCCGGGGGAGCAGGGTGCACTGGGGAGACCGTGTGGGGCGTGACTGGGAACAGACTTGTTTCTGTAATAAAAAGAAGAATCAGTATAGATGTGTAAGAACCTGATGTCCACAGGAACCTGGACAAAGAATATACAAAAGCTGTTCACAAACAAGGGGACATAGAAGCTAATGAAAACCCGGCGCACCGTCACAGGAAATCAAGTGAAACTGAACACGCCCACCCGGTGGCACACCGGCCAGGGTACCACAGGTGTGCTTCACCTGCAAGTCATCTCCCACAGCGAGTTTCTGCAGTGGTTTGTGTGGTCCTTTGGTGTCCTCGTCCCTTCGACTAGACCTTCAGCTCCCTGGAGCAGGGCTTGCACGCACGCGGTCGCTCGTAGGTTTATCCCCTAAGAATACACAGATTATCAGGACTTAGTGAATGTTTGTTGAGTGACTGAATTATCAACAGGAGCGGGAAGTTCTGGGATCCAACATAAGAAACTGGTGACACTGGTTGTCCCTGGAGACTGGGGACAGCAGCAAGGACAACAAAGAAGCTGACTTGGACATGGCTATTTTGTTCCCTTCTCAGGACTGAAGGTTCGGAGCACAGCTTTTTCATTCATGCTCTGGAAGCAGCTTACGTTTTTTAAGCTCATGCCTAGGATGGGAATGGGGAAGGGAGACCCAGGATGAAAGGAGACTGACTTAAGCCTTGGGCTGTTGTCTCTGTACTCTCCAAGGCTGAGGGTTGGAGACCCGGGCTACTGAGCTGCGACAAGGAGGTGCAGAGATGGGGGAGGACCTGGCGGACAAGGGGAGTCCAGCGGGTGTTGGCTCCCAGGGGATCCAGCTGCTGCCCACAGTGCCCAAGCCCAGCCTCGACGTGGCACTCAGGCCCTGGAGAACCTAGCTCATGTCAGCTCCTCACGGTCCCCATGCAGCGCCCCTTCCCTGCTATGTGCCCTGACCTGTGAGGCCGCCTCCAGTTTACACTCCCACCCCCTCCTGTTCACCTGACGCCAGGTCAGCCTTCAGTCAGATCCTCTGACCCAACAGCCGGGAGAACGGGTCTGTTCGTACCAACTGTGTCGCAAGGGCGGGCTTTCACAGCACCCTCGACGTTCATGAACGTGTGTGCATCCAGCCTGTTGGGTTGAGGGTTTCTTAGGGGGAGGGGCTTCATTCTCATCACAGCCCAGTCGGACTCCATGGATGGATGAGAGAAGGATGGGTAATGAAGGCTGGAAGGATGGATGGATGGTGGATGAGGGTTGGATGGATGAAGGGTGGAATGGTAGATGTATTTGGATTTAAATGTCTAGGCGGAATGTGTGCGGCCACTTTGACGTAGAGCAAGGTCGTCTTCACTGTCCCAAAACTCGCCTCCTCGTTGTTTTCCTCTGTCCCTGGCCCCAGTGTTAATTGAGCTGTCAAAGACTATTTCTTGACTGGAATGACTCTACCACACAGTTTTGCTGTTAGTCACGCCCAGGGCCAAGGGTTGGGGCTCGGCACGACCCTGTGCCCCACGCGCGCCGCTGCCGAGCTGCGGGCAAGGAGGAGGTTTTGCAGAGGGCTCCTGGGAGCTGACAGACTCGAAAGCTGGCTGAGCCCAGCGTTTCCACAGCTACAGGAGCCTAGCGGTGGCCTGAAATAATCTGGGACCAGAGGAGGCTGTGGCCTTCTGGCTGCAGGGAGTGAGGGCCGGCGAGGCAGGAGCCGCTCTGCAGGAGGAGGACGTGGGAAGCAGCCCCTCCCTGGCCTAACACACCCTGGTGCTCGAGGCTCCAAGGGGCATGGATAGCTCTAGAAGGGCAGCAGCTGGGGGTCGGGGGAGTGCCCAGCCGTGGTCCCATCACTGGGAGGGCAGAGGGGCAGGGCCTTCTTGATGGGTTCCGTGACGTGGCAGGGGAGGAGCAGGGCCCGCGCCCCAGCGTCTCAAGGGGAGCTGATCGCAGCAAAGGGCTCCCCGCCACGCGCCCCTCGAGGTGGCAGGACGCCCATCCCCCACCGTGCAGACCAAGAACCTTGGGGTGGTCCTCTACGCGTTTCTCTCTTCTCCCTCCTTGACCTTCACTTTGGACCAGGAACCACTGTGGCCTCTCTTGGGGTGTACGCCTGTCGCCCCAGCACTCCGGAGGCTGAGGCCGTGATCCCGCTGCAAGCGCGAGGCCAGCCAGGGCTACGAAGTGAAGCCCTGTTTCCAAAACCCTGAATAGGCAAGCGGAGCTCCTCTGCGGCTGCCCTGGCCACGCCGCCACACCGCGCTGGACCCACAGCTGGAGCCGTCGCCCGTCCTCTCCTGGGAGCCCTCTAGCGGCCCACATCTCTTTCAGAGCAGGGCATGGCAGCGCACGCCTGCAATCCCAGCACTCTGGGAAACTGAGGCAGGAGGACCGCAAATTCCATCGCAGCCAGGGCAACTCAGTGAGACCTTGCCTCAGCCTTCGGAAATGTGGACAGGACTGGGCTGTAGCTCCTTGCTAACACCGGGTTCCATGCCAGCACCAAAACCGCAGCCGAGCGGACAGCCTCGCTGCAGCCACAGAGCCAGGTCTTTAGCGTGGCCCCGCCCAGGCTCCTCCCACCGCCTCCACCCTCCCGGGTCAGCCCAACCTTCCTCAGCTAACAGCACCCTCAGGCCAGCTGTGGGTCTCTGCGACCCCTGCCTCCTCCTCGCCCCCCTCCCACCTTGCCCTCTGCTTACGCCTCCCCCAATACCTGCACCCTCTGCTGCCGCGCCCCATCTGGCTCCACCCAGCGCCCCATCTGGTGATGGCCGCAGCTCGCCTTCACTGAGCGGAAGCCAGTCAGTGGCTCTAGACGCAGAACTGAAGCTCCCCTGTTCGCAGCGTCACCTTCCCGGGTCCACCAAGCTTTACACGTCGGCCATCTCCGTAGTGTACAGGGTAACTGCCAGGCCCGGGGAGGCGCCATGGCAGCCTAAGCTGATTCTCCTGGGACCAGGACCTGTGACTCGGCCTGGGCCTGCAGGCACAGGGCTTGTGCTGTCCTCACCCCATTGGGGCACCCACCTCCGAGGTCAGGGCGGGGTCGAGCCCCCCCCACCCCCGTGCATCCCTTGGCTTCCCCCTCCCCCGCCCCGTGGGCAGCTCGCTGGGCTGCAGGGAACCCTTGGCCCCTCCCTTCCGGGGCACCTCCACTCGCGTCTGTCCGAGGTCTTTCAGCTGACGAAGACTCCATCACCAGGCTTCAAAGACCAGTGCAGGGACAGCCTCTGTGCTGTGTGGGCGGTTGCACGAGTGACCCACGCGGCCCTTCCCCAAAGATCTGCCCGCCGTTCCCACGAGCTCCAGGCGCCGACTGTGCTGTGGAGCCCCCTGTCATGCTCTTCCTCTTCCTCTGGCTTCCAAGGACGTCCCCATGGGCGCCATTCACCCCGGTGGACCGCCAGGGTGCTGCTGGGCGTGGCTCACGGGGTCACCCTGCCAGCCCAGGGTCGCTTTCTGTAACAAGTCTCTTCAACGTGCTTTGCGAGCCAGCTTACAGGCACTGGAGAAATCTGGTCGTTTCCTGTCTTGGTTCCTGAGGAATTCAGCAGGCACCCAAGGGCCCGCACTGCCAGGGCTTCAGAATCCCCAGCCCTTGGCCTCGGAGAACTTGGTTTACTTAGATCACCTGTAATAGTACTGCCAGGCCTGGTGTCCCGCCCCAATCTGTTCCTGGCACCCAGGAGATGCAGAACCAGGTGCACTGCGGGGTGCCAGGGAGACGCAGTGGGCACTGCCCCCAGCTCCTCCCTAGCTGGGCCTAACCCCAAGATTCTCCTTCTGGGTGGCTCAGCAGCAGGTCAGGCCGTGTGTGGCAGCATCTGTCCTCCTCTTAACCCCCGGTCGTATTGGGGTGCCAGCCCCCAGGCCCAGCCCGAGCCAGTCACCCTGGCTGAGCTCCTTCTGGCTGCACCAGTTTGGGTTCAGACCCGGATTCCCTGCCCCATGGAACGCTGTGAAGATTAAAGTGAGTTTGCATTGAAATACACAGGTGCTTGGCACGGGGCTTGGCGCACAGCTGGCACCAAGGAAAAGGCTGGTTCTTGTCCTGCTCTCTCCCCCTCCCTCCTCTTCCCCCTCCTCTCCCTCTCTCCCCACTCCTCCTTTCCCTCCCTCCTCCCTCCTGCCCCCTCCCTCCCCGCCTCCTGGTCCTCACCACCAGCAGCACCAGTATGGAAGCCGGAAGCCGACTGATGGGCGCTGACTCTCTCGCTAGCTTCCTCCTGCGGGTGACCAGAGCTCCGCCATGCAGAGGGTCCAGAAGGACACGCACCTGCGCAGGAGGGAGCAGGCAGGAGGCGTCCCGTGGCCCCTACAGAGAAGCGCAGCCCATCACAGCAGACTGAGGCTTCTGTGTCCATGGTCTGACCGAGTCGTTGGTTTCCAGACACAGGGGCTTGGGGAAAACACTGCTGGGTCCCAGGCCTTAGATAAATGGAAGTGCAGAGCAGGCCTCATTAGGTGAACCCCTGTGTCCTGGGAGGGCGCTGGAAAGGGACAGCGTCGGGGCAGAACGGGGCTGTTTCCGAGCAGAGTGGCTTTGCAGGATAGACACCCAGCACCTGAGGGCTCTGCGCCACTGGTCACTGATGGGACCCATCCTGGCCCCCTGCGTGCAGCACACCCTGAAGTCCTGGGGCTTCGGGGAGACCGTGGCCTCCGGCCCCCACGAGCCTGGTTTATCACCACCTGTTCTCTGTGGAATGTATTTCCCTTAGACCCCCAGGCACACCTGGTGTTTGTTTTTTTGAGTCAGGGTCTTGTGACGTAGCCCAGGCTGGCCTCAAACTCACGGCAGTCCTCCTGCCTCAGCCTGCCACGCGTGGGGGCCACAGATGTGCACTATGGCGTGTGACCCCACAGTCCGCTACAGTTTGATCCACTGTTAAACCGGGTCCTCAGTCCCCAGACTGAATCTATCCTTGGTCCCACTGTGGGACCTGAGCAGTGGCCGCCTGCCTCTGGCAGCGTTGACGCCAGCTTCAGTAGCGGGCCTCCTGCTCACCTAGAAGGATTCCACATGAAAGCAGGTGAACCCAGTGTGAGCAAACCCTACAGAGCCTGCAGAAAGGAAAATGGCCCTGCTCCAAGATCTCCGCATAGTGGATCAATTCTGGATCACCCAGACCTCTGCAACCCAGCTCTCCAAGAGTCTGGGGGCAATTTATTTCCACAATTAAGTATCTTAACCCTCTGAAAGGAAGACGCATTCTGAGGGAGACTATGCACGTGCCCAAGTGCAAGGCAGTGGGAGGCAGGGCTGGCGCATGCAGGTGCAAGGATCTCCAGCGCAGGCTGAGGGCACCTCCTCCCTCCCTCCCACCCAGCAGAAGCCTTCACTGCTTCTCTGTCACCTTCCTCCTGACCCATCACCCCAGCTTCCTGGGAGAACAATGAGGCCATGACTCCCACCTCTGGCCTACAGAAGATGGGGTGAGGCCTGAGAGGTTCTGGGACCAGCCCCAGGCCAAGTTCGGGCTGAGCTAGGCAGAGGCCTGATACCTGGGTCCTGTGTCTGTCTCCAGACCAGTGTGTGCAGCCTCATCTTAAGCTGCAGAGCTGGGTTACCCTGCAGCGAATCCTACGGATTGCAGAAGGCCTGTGGGGACCCAGCGCTCTGTACTGCTGACTGCATGACCTCTTCTCCCCAGATTCCGGGCCTGGCCTCCTTAACTGAGGCCCCCAGGGACCGCTTCCTCCCAAGCACAGGGATTGATTACCCAAAAGCCAGGCAGATAGAGGTGATGGGGCTGCCAAGGGCAAAGGGGACAGCCTGGCTTAGGGTCCTTCTGTGACAGCCTGTGGTCCTAAGGAAGGCTGCGCTGTCCTGAGGATGCACTCTGGGCTGTGGGCTGGCATGGGCAGCCTGGGGTTCACACTGCCTCCTACAAAGCCTGGGGCCACAAAGCTGTCTGAGGGCTGAAGTACGGCTAAGAGGAGACAGTGAGACAAACCGCGCATGCGTCATGCACCAGGAGGGCCACCGGTATTTTCTGTGAGACTTTTTCACAGCAGCGCAGGCACAGTGGGGGTTGTGTGTCCTGGACTGTGACCTAGAGCCACAGTGGCGTCTCGGGTCACGGTGCTTTTGCTTGCAAATACTTTGGTTCACAAACTGAAGCCTGTGGCAAAATTTTCGTTTTGTTTGCGAATTCTGCATCATATCACAGACACCACCTTGTTTGCGTAACATGAACACAGCTGCCTTCTACATGCCAGAACCGTGGCACGAATTAAATTCGTGGACTGAGGCACCACTTTTGTGTCCTCATCACGGCCGAAAGTAAGTGGCCAGGGAGGAACCCTGGAAAGAGGTCGCGACTCCCTGATCATCAGATAGTAAAGCGACTTCCGGAGCACCTGCACTGACGTTTACCCGAGACTCTTCTTCAGCGCCGACCCCTGCCTTGCCCTTGTGAGTGTTGGTGTCACTGAGGAAGAGGAGCACTTGGGAGGCCTCAAGTGTCCATGTGGCCGTGCGGGTGGAGGAGGGGCGTGCGGGATGGGAGCCCATCCCAGGCACCTGGCATCCCCGCACCCCAGCCGTGGATTCCAGCCCTCTGTGACTCTTGCGTTATTGTCCTCTGTCACCACATGGTCCCACTTCCGGGACAGTGAGCTCCTAGGTGGCCTGGACGCCCCTCCTGCTGCTTCCACACCTCCAGGATGTGGGCAGTACTGGGACACTGCCCCTTAGTAAGTTGCTTCCCATATTATGTGTGCAGCACCAGGCTAAGCCCTCCCCCGTCACCTCCCACACAGAGCACTCACTGATCCTGTAGCCTGTGGTTGTGTGGACAGATTTCTGATAGGTGCTCACAGAGAACAGGATGACATGGACCTGTCCCTTAGCCCCACCTCGGCCTGGGCGCAGCAGTGTCTGCCTTGTTCATTGTGTCCTCAGTGACGGCTGGTTGGCGGGTGTATCTGTCAGTTTCTCCATGGTGATGGCGAGTAACAACCATCCCTGCTCCTTTAGTGCATGCCAAATAAGCACTTACGGGGCAGCCAGGGAACCTCTGACGGGGTGGGCGGGTTCTGCTGGTGCTGCAGTCTAGGCTGTCATCCTCCTTAGGCCAGGCCAGCAGGGCGTGGCCTGCTCCTGGCAGAGGCAGAGCAACAGGACAGTGAGCTCAGTGTCACAGGTGCTTGTCAGGAAGGAGGAGTCTCATGTTCTTTCGGGTGTTCTCAAGGTGGACAGAAGGGGGAAGGGGCGTCCAGACTCCAGTGATTTTCCATGGTGCTCCCACACAAGTGATGAGAGTGCCTGGGGATGCGCCCCTCCTGTTCTAGCACCTCTGAGGGAAAGCCAGGCATTCAGATAATAGCTGACCACTGCAGGGGCATCTGTTTGGCCAGCCAGAAGCATGGCTGGCGTGGTGGCACTCACCTGCAATCCTAGCGGGGGAGACTGAGTCAGGAGTATCTCTGTGAGTTTTACACCAATCTGGATTACATACCTAGATTCTGTGTTGAAACATAAAAGGAAGAAGTCACTACCAGCAGGGACTGTCCCCCGCGTGCCGCCTTGGGAAGCATGGGTGGCATTGACTCCTTGGTGTCAAGAGCCACCTCAGGTAACAGAATCCACAACAGGAGGAGGGGAGGACTGGTTCCGTGTCCTTTGGAAATGCCCTTGTCCCCACCAGAGTCCACATGTCCGTACAGCTCCACTAGTCAGCTCCTCGCAGGGACTTTCTGAAGAGCCGGGGCTCAGTGTCTGCCCCACAGTGGCTGGCCGCGGACCCTGGGGTGGCCCAGGGCTCTGAGTGACTGTCTCTTTTTCTCCATTGCAGGGGTGCTGAGCCTGCCTGAGAGCCTGAATCTGCACCGCGAGCCACAGCGGGCGGCCAAGCCGGGGGAGCTGTCCATGTTCAGCCAGTCGGAGCTGCGGACCATCGAGCAGTCCCTGCTGGCCACACGCGTGGGCAGCATCGCTGAGCTCAGTGAGTACCCAGATGCGGCAGCGTGGGGAAGTGGGGGGAGGGGGGCAGGGAGGGCTCCAGATCCCAGGAAGCGTCCCGGCTCTGCCTCTAGTGTAGATCAAGTCCCCGTCTATTCCCAGCCCAGTTTCTCTGAAACAAAGAAGGCGGCCATAGCCACCGTGGCGCCCAGCCACGGGGAGGGAGGTGAGCCGAGCACGTGGGCAGAAAGGGCTCCATGGGCCACAGCTCTGCGCTGTCGGTCACCTTCAAGGCGTCCATGGAAAGCCCAGGTCCCATCGCTGCTCTGCTCTTTCAGCTTCCTCCCCGGGCTCCTCCGCCTGGAGGACATCAGAGTCCTCAGCCTGCGCCCACGTCGCTCTCCGCTGGCCCTCCACTGCCCTGCTGCTCCAGGCATCCCTCGGGGCCCTTACACCAGTGTCCCCAGTGACAGCCCCCTAGCTGCTCATGCTGGCGTATGGCCTTCTCCACGGGACTTTCCAGCCACTCTGTTTACAGCCCTAACACCCCGGAAACCCGTCTCAGGCAGCTCAGGCTGCCCACCAAGCGCCAAGGTGACCAGGCAGCTTCAAGCACCACAGTCCCTTCTCACGGAGGGGGAGGCTGGGGTGTCGGAGCTCAAGGTGCCCAGGTTCAGCTCCAACAAGGGCTGGTCCTGGGGTGTGGCTGCGTTGTGTTCTCATGAGGAGGGCAGGGGCCTTCCTGTGCCTGTAGTACACACGCCTCATCCTCAGCAACTCATCCCACCCTGACCCCCTTCAGCGTCCAGCACTGGGGGGGTCACAGGGTCCTCAGACGTAGGGAGACCCGGGCACTCGGCCATATCCCTTGTCTCCTGTCGCTGCTGTCTTTGTGCTGAGCAGTCATCGGCCTGTGACACGCTCTATTCATGTTTGCTTCAGAATGACAGCTCCACTGAGGTCGAGCTCACACGGCTCACCCCATGCACAGACCGGCTGTTTCTAGGGTAGTGGCCAAGCCCTGCCCTCTACAGTCGGACCCACAGCCACGCAGGACACGGGCACTGGCGGCCGGGAGGCCCTGCCAGGAGCCCCAGGCCGCCCCACACGGTTCCGACTTCCTCAGCCGTGGCCTTCCTACCAGAATGCGTTGGCTTTGTTCTCTGATAGACGCCCAGCACCAACGCGATGTGGCACACGGTTGGTGCAAGGAAGCAAAGGGGGAGGAAGAAAGGAAGGGCCGCAGGGCATCGTGGTCATTTTCTGGGTGCTGGAACACCGGAGCCAACAGCTCAAGTTCAAGCAGAGTTTGACTTTAGCTCGGTTTGTAGAGGTTTTAGTCCCTAGTGAGCTGGCTCCAAGCTAGGAAGGCTGGCAGAGGCCTGGTGGAGGAGAGAAGCCTAGCGAGGGGGGAAAAGCCAGGAGATTAACCAACACTTCCCACCAGGCCCCCGAGCCCCTCTCACAAGACCACGCCCTTTCCAGTCAGGCCACGCCCATTCCCACCAGACTCCGCCCCTTGCCACCAGGCCCAGCCTCTTGGCACAAGGCACCACCTCCTAGCCGTGAATCAGCTATTCACTGGGTGATTCAATCACCCTCCGAAAGCCCTGGCTGCAAGCGTATGAGGCTTTAGGAAGACATCCAGATATGATCCCTACAGACAGGTGGGAAGAGGTCAGGGTCCGGGGTCCCAGGCCTCAGGAACGCTCTGCCAAGGGGCTGCGCGAGGTCTGGCCAACCAGAGAACAGCGGTGTGTTTACTTAGACCCTGATTGGTCATCAGAGGGCCGAGCTGTCTGCCAGCTCCCAGTGGAAGACAAATGTCCCTCCCGGTCAGGTTGGGTGACATGGAAGGAGGAGTTGGCACTAAACTCAGCAAACGCTGTGCCTGCGGTCGGCAGGCCCAGGACCTGCGCGGCTCGCAGGGCTTCTTTCTCGAGACCTCTGCCCACCCAGGGTCAGCTTCCACCCTGAGCACGAGGCCTGCGCCGCTGCCCAGGTGGGCCGGGGCCCTGCAGTCGCAGCTCCGCTCTCTGAAACCTGCAGCCCAGCCGCCCAAGGTCTCAGTGTGTCTCACCGCTGTCCTGCAATGGCTGTAATGCCTTTGGGTGCCATGGCCCCTCTGGCAATCTTCGGGAGCCTGTGGCAGAGTAACATGCGATGTAAAATGTGCCCAGGATGACAAGGAGCCAGCGTGCTGTTGAATTCAGTCATCCAAAGCCAGGAGTGGCGGTGCTTGTCCGTAATTCCAGTACTCTGAGAAGATGAGACGGGAGGATCTCACGTTCAGGTCAGCCTAAGCCACTTAGCAAAACTGTCTCAAAATAAACAATAAAACGGGCTGGGGATGTAGCTCAGTGTGAAGGGCCTGAACACACACACACACACACACACACACACAAGCACCCCAGTTATCCAAATGCTTTGCACTGATCGGTGGCCTTGCCAGCGTGCTGCCCTCCGACAGTTTCATTCCGGAGTGTGGACAGCAAGGCGACAGGAACTGCCTCTCCCTGGGGACTTGGTCACTCCCAGGCCAGCCTTGGAAGGGAGATCCTGGCTGCAGCGCTGGATGGCTGAGGAGCCTCTGCCAGGAAGAGCCCCAGGCAGCGAGCTCCACACACTGCACCGGGGACCACAGTCCGAGCCACATTCAGAGGGGATGCGCTGAGCAGCTGCGTGGGTCACTGAGGGTGGCAGCCTGCTGTGTGCGCCTGTTCTGGGTGGCGCTCCGTGGGCCAGCTGTGTGCTCACTGGATGCCAGCCCACGTGCAGGTGCCGTCAGCAGCGGGCATTGCCCCTGGCCCCAAACTCCTCAGTCCCTCACTATGGCCCAAGGCCCCTGAAGAAGCCGCGTTCTACCTGAAGGGGACACCGTCACTCAGATCGGACTCCCTGTGGACTGCCCTACTTCAAGGTGTGGGTTTACGGGGTCCAGGAGAGCCGCTCCTCCTCCTCCTCCTCGCTTTGGAGGTGGGGGTCAGTTCATTCATGCCCACTGCTCCTGCTCTGCCTGGACCAGGGCCAGGCCAGGCCCGGAGCGGAGCCCTCTTTCACCCCTCAGGCATGGACAGCACCCTGACAGCCCTGGGTTGGATTCTTACGGCCACGGCCTCTGCCATGTCACTGTCCCCCACTCTAGACTGGGGTGGCACAGCAGAAGGTGGAAACCTTGCTCAGGTCAACCATGCCTGTGAGGAAGGGACTGGGGCTGAGCCTTGCCTGCCCCCTCCCACAGAGCCACGTCTTCCAGGGCCACCCACAACACTGCCACACAGAGCCAGGAGCCCAGCTGCAGCAAGATCGGGCAGGGCTGGAGGCTCTAGGTACCTCATGTCTCTCCTCCAAGCTGAGCAGGAGAGGTGACACCGTCAGCAGGTCCCCAGCAGGAGCCCAGCCCAGAACTGCCGAGAGCACAGCCTCACCCGTCCACCTTCCCTGGGAACAGCTAGGAGGCCCAGGGCCAGCATTGTCACAGGGATGGGTCTCAGGAGGTGGCACCTGGTGGGGGGAGGCTTGTTACAGGGACACACGTAAGGGGACAGTGAGACACAGTGCTTCCTGTGTCTAAGGACCGTGGATGGCAGAGGTCCCCTCGTGCTGTCTCTGTCCCTTGCCCTGCTGCGTCCACGTCCACTTTGTATTCTGAGCCCTGTGCCCATCGCTCACTGCTTGGGAAAGACGCCCAGCTCAACACCGCTCCCCATCGGACCTGGGTCTGGAAGGAGCAGCCTAGGAGGCTGGGCGTGCTCTCGTGGCCTCCTCCGTGACCTAACCATTGTTAACCAGCACTGCCACCTGTGAAGGGAAGGCTGCACCTTCCAAGGGCAGCTGGAGGCCGAGGACTCCTTACCGGAAGGCAGGCGGCTGACACCCAGCTGGGCCGAGGCCGAGGGAGGAGGCACAGGGGAGCAGACCTTGGTGCAGTGGCCATGCCTTTCCAGCAGGAGCCACGGCTTCCGGCTGCAGGGCGCCTGCGCCTGGCAGGGTAGAGCAGCGCCCCTGAGGTGGCTGGGAGAGGATCTTGTGACGCCAGTGCCATTTGTCACTCTAATTGCTATGCATATTTTATGAGTATTAGAAAAAGATTGGTTTTGCATGTGTGGCCCTGACAGGAAGTTGCCTCTTTAAATAAATGTATTTATGGAACAAACGAGCCAATTTGAAGAAAGATATTAAATGAATAAATTGTAGCTGCTGCACACAGGTGCGGGGGCCTCCTGGCGGTGGCTCCCGAGGGAGCGCAGCTATCCGTGGCCCGGGCCACAGGGCTGCAGGAGCCCGAGTCTAGCTGCCCGACCCCTGCAAAGCTCATGACAAGTGGACTCATGGCCGGGCCGTGGATACACAGAGGAAAAGGCAGCATGGACAGCAGAGCGTGCTGAGCCGTGAGCATGGTGGTGGTGGTAGTGGTGGTGCTGGTGATGGTGGTGGTGGCAGTGGCGGAGACCAAGTGGAACCTGCAGGAACAGCCATGCTGGATACCAGTGGAGCCATATGGTAGTCCTGATTCTGTCCCCTGCTCAGCATGCTTGTCCTAGTTCATTGCGGGTCAATGGCCCTGTTCTCACAAGAGGAAGCCAAGCCTGGGACAAACTCACTCTGTCCTGATCGTCGATGTTTGCAGAGAGGCTGCAGGATGCGGTGGTCACGCTGCAGTCATCTGGTGACTCTGACCCAGGCTGTGTGATACCAAGGTGCAGTCCTCACCTCAGGCCACGTGCCCGTGGACAGTGCAGTGAAGTGGGGCCCGCTCCCCACCAAGGCTCACGCACCCCGTTAGGAAGGCCTACAGACCTCAGTAGCATGGTTGCAGGGACATGGGGACAGGGAACTCAGTCAGGTAGGGGAAGCCTGGAGGCCTCCATGGGGGACGGGGCATCTGACACAGCCGCGCAGCCCTCAGCATTTGCACAGCCTCAGGGAAGAGAATCCCCAGGTGGAAAGCAGCAGCCTGGCCTGCAGGGTGCCCCGGAGGGCAAGAGACGCCATGCCTCCCGACCAGCAGGCTCCTGGGGCCGGGGAATGAGGGGTGAGGAGCCCTGACTGCATGGCCTCTCCTCTCTGCCTCCTCCTGGCCTTTTCACAGCTCAGCTCTGGTATTGAAACTAATTTCCCAGGCTGGACTCCAGCTTGCGGTCCTCCTGCCTCAGCCTCCCTGAGTGCTGGGGCTGCAGGCATGCGCCACCGCCCCGACTCGATTTTGCTTGTTTTAAGCTATTTAATGGGGGAGGGGGTGCAGAGGGGAGGTCAGTGTAGTCCAGCTTGATCCTAGAAGGAAGGGGCCAGGAAGTAAAGGCTGCCAGGCAAGCACACTGTTCTGAACTCAGAAGTAGCAGGTCAGGTACCAGAACTCAGAGTTCAGAAACTACAGAAGAGCTGAGCCAGAAGGTCACCCCTAATCCTGCTGGCAGAGAAATCCTTGGTTGACGCTGTTTTGTCCCTCCCTGGTATTTACTTTATGCATAGCTTTTAATACCATAATCCTGGCCACGCCATATGCAATTTTGAATTCCGCCTCTTCCCGCTGGCCCTTCCAGCCCGAAGCTTCCTTTCCATGATTCTGCAGTTCTGCAGTACACATGTTAATGCCCTCATAGGTTTATTTCTTGCTCGTGTGCAGGTATTAGTTCTTTTAACCCGGCCTTATTATTTTTGAGCATTTGTTTGTCAAGTTTTGGATTCTGTCAGTAAGGCCTGGGTATAAATCCTCAGGCTTGGAGATGGTGCTGCGTTTTGAATTCTGATGCAGGTTCTGGCTCTTGGAGGCGGACTTAGCCCCGTGGGGTTGGAGTGCTTGCTAATAGCTTCACAGCGCCATGCTGAGCGGCTCTGAGAGTGCTTAAGCCCGCTGGCTGCACTGTGGCTTCTGGGAGAGGGACTGGGGTCGCCGCGGGTGGAGGTACAGACTTCAGAGAGAATTGAAGCCTGACCTCAGCGCCAACGGCTCACCCCTGAGCTGGGGCCTCCGCTGTCTTCTCTGTTAAGCAGGGCTCCTCAGCTGCAGCTGTGCGGACTTTCAGGGCTGGAGTCTTTATCCCAGGCCTTGTGAGTGCTTAGCAGTGTCCCTAAGCTCGGCAGTGGACACCAGAGTAGCCTCCTGGGTGTGACAGCAAGAAATGTTTCCCAGTGTCACCAGCTGATTTCTCTGGGAGGCAAAATCAACCTAGCTGCAAACCCGGCATAAGGCCAAGACCCGTGGTCGAGCTCCATGGGTGGGCGCCCTTCATGGTGCCAGGCTCACCCTCAGAGCCCACTGGGCGGATGGCACCCTTCCGGATCTTCATCACCGCATCCTCTTGCCCACCTGTACTGCTGTGACAACACTGGAACCCAGCATGTCAGAACAGAGTCTGTCCAGAGAGCCCAAGGGGAGCTCCATCGTTGGAGAGCTGCCCTCTGCTTCCACAACAGCACCCTGCTGCCAGGTCCTCAGCAGAGGTGGCGGGGCGAGAGGACCCAGGAGCCCAGTGCTGATGTCCCGGCTCCCGGACCCCTGGTGTTACGATGGTGCGTGTGACTGGCCATCAGGCTCTGCAGCTGTGTGCACGGCCCCTGCAGTGTGGCCCGGGTGTCGGGCCAGGACCGCTCCAGGCTGGCTGTCCTCAGGATGCCTGGGCTCTGCTGGCCCCAAAGGGCCTTTCTTTTCCAACTCATGTCAGGCGCACTGCTGAGAACCTGTCTGGAGGAGGTTCTTAAAGCTGTATCTGTTCCCAGGAGCAGAGCTCTGAGTGCCTCATCTCCACACCAGCGCCCCTGAGGGCGGGCCAAGGTGGACAGGGTGGGCGGCCTCCTGCCGAGCACCTGTGAGCCAGTGCGGAAGGGGCTCCGTGCTCTCGCTTCGTGCGCCCGGGCTTCCATTTCTTGGAAAACATCACACCGGATGGTTCCGCAGGACAGTGAAGAATAGGGGAGGGGGAGAGGGCGAGTGGTCATGACGCTGGCTGCGCCCCGCCAGGCCGCCGCAGGCCGCACCTTCTAGCACGAGCTGCCGTGAGAGCCTGGAGACAGAGCAGCTTGCTTCTCCTCATGGCTTTTCTCTGAAGTCCTCCAGTAACAGCAAGAGGGCCCCGCATGAGGGAAGGGGGCACTGACTCAACATCCACCGGCTTCCCACCCAGCCACTGGCCCCACGGCGCTGCCAAGTGGACGCACACAGCTCCCGTCGACAGTGTCTCAGGCCAGGCCCCCGAGTGTGTTGTGCACAGTGGTCAGGGCCGTTCTTTGGGCAGTAGCAGGGGTGGAGTGAACAGACCACAGCCGCTGTCTGACCAGCGATGCCTAAGGCTCCACCTGGCTGACAGAAACGCACCTGACTGCTGTGCGCGGCAGGACCAGGCTTCCCCTAGAAGCCACTCCCACTGTGCTGTTTCCATCAGATTTACTTTAACTGTGACTTTTTGTTTGTGGCACGTGGCACGTGGCACTCATCTTCCTCTTGTGATGGTGGTGGAGTTTTCCTCGGTAGATAGAAGTGCTTAACTACAACAAAATGAACCCACTGAAAGGTAGAAGCGCCGGCCAAACAGCTCAGTGGATTAAAGCACCTGCAAGCAGGTGCAGAGGCTGGGGGTTCAATACCTGGGCAGGTCGTGCCGGGCCGGGCCCCACCCTCAGGGCACACTGAG
>PVKN010013522.1:0-19869 GCA_004027915.1 Capromys pilorides | reverse complement strand
TGTTTCATGTCCATTAAGGTTTGTCTTATATAACTTGCTGCTCCTGTGTTGAGTGCATATATATTTATGAGTGTTACGTCTTCATCCTGAATTATTCCCTTGACCAGTATGTAGTGGCCTTCTTTGTTACATTTGATCAATCTTGATTTGAAGTTTAGACTGTCTGCAAAGAGGACTGCTACCCCTGCTTTTTTTGAGGTGCTGGAGCATGTAGTATTGTTTTCCATCCTTTCACTTTTAGCCTATGAATTTCTTTATGAGTTAAGTGTGTTTCTTGTATACAGCATATTGTTGGGTTTTGTTTTCTTATCCATTCTGCTAGTCTACTTCTTTTAATTGGAGAATTGAGTCCATTTGCATTGATAGTTATAATTGAAATGTATTGTCTTATTGTTGACATTACTTTTATTTACTACTGTTTACCACTTTTTCTCCTATGTTTAATTGTTTGTCCTGTTTGGTGGGATCTTCCTGTTCCCATTTGTTGAGTTCAAGTCATTTTGGTCCCTCTCTAAAATATTTGTTAGTATACTATGTAGTGTTGGCTTTGACGTCATGAAATTCTTTAGTTATTGCTTGTTGTGGAAGTATTTCACTTCTCCCTCATACTTGAATGAGAGTTTTGCTGGGTATAACAGTCTGGGCTGAAATTTGTTTTCATGGAGGACTGGAAGCACTCTGTTCCCTGCTCTTCTTGATTTCATGGTTTGTGAAGAGAAATCTGCCATTATTCTGATGGGTTTTCCTTTAAATGTGATCTGTTTCTTTTCTCTAGCAGCTTTTAGTATGTTATTCTTCTGCTGGATTTCTGGGATCTGTATGTCTTGATGAGTTTTTAGTCGGGTTGATGTTATTTGGCATTCTGTATGCTTCAGTTACCTGAATATCTGATTGTTTTCTCATACTTGGGAAGTTTTCTGCTATTACTTCTGCCCATATTCTTTATGGGCATTCATTTATATTGACTCCTTTTTTCTCATTGATTCCTATTAATCTCACATTGTTCATTCTCGCATCATCTTGCAGGTATTGAATTATTTTTTCCTGCATCCTGGTTGTTTTTAGGAGATTCTTTCTTGCCTTTTCACTAATTGCGAGTGTGTCTTCAAGGTCTGAGATTCTATCTTTACTTTCGTTCATACGGTTTTGCCAGCTTGTGATTGAGATTTTATTTTCTTGTATATCTCTTTGGTACTGTTTCAGACGATCTATTTCTTTCTTATATTGCTCAGTCATGGAATCCATCATTTTTCTATTCTCCTCTAATTTTTTATCAATGTCTTCTTTAATATTACTTATCTTTCATTATAGTTATCCTTTCTTTTTCTATTTCAGAGGTTATTTCTGTTCTCATTTCCTCTCCACCTTTCTGCAGTTGTTGTACTTTAGTCGCTATTAATTTAGAAATGACTTTTTCAAGTTCAGAAATTATTTCAGATCTCATTCCCTCTATGCTTTTCTGTAGCTGTTTTTTAACTTCAGTCTCTAGTGCTTCAAAGATTTCTTTTTTAACTTCAGAGCTTACCTCCAATCTGAGTTCCTCTATACGTTTCTGCATTTGTTGTTTACTTCAGATGCTATGAATTCAGAGATTTCGGCTGTATGATTCCCAATTTCTTGTATGGTAGTGACTCCTGTATTTGTTTCAGGTAGGCTCAGGACCTGAGATTGCATTTTTCTCCTTGTCTGTATCATTCTGAGTAGCTGTGAT
This sequence comes from Capromys pilorides, assembly GCA_004027915.1. NCBI lineage: Eukaryota > Metazoa > Chordata > Mammalia > Rodentia > Capromyidae > Capromys > Capromys pilorides. Next base: position 18,158 of record PVKN010013522.1, on the reverse strand, counting down.
CTTTGGTGCAGAAATGTGTGCCTGTGGGTTGTTCCTTCAGACTGGGCTTGTGGAACTGCTGAGCTGCTGGCAGGTCTGGTCTTGGTGGGCCTTGCACTGCCTGATGACAGTAGGCTGTGCTGGCAGTGGGCCTGAGGACCCTTACCTGGCGAGTCTCATTCTGGCAGGCCTGACGCTACCTGGCAAGTCTGGCGCTGCGGGCTTGGCGTTGCCTGGTTACGTTAGGCTGTACTGGCGGTGGGCCTGAGGACCCTCACCTGGCGAGTCTGGTGCGGGCAGCCTGGTGGGTCTGGCCTGGAATGCAATTCTTTCATTGAGATGCCTACATTTCCTTTTGCCTTTAGTGCAATTAATCTGTCATTGTGTCATTATGGCTTCCAAGGTCTCTGCACATGTGAATAAAGGTGATCACTTTTGTGAATGTCTTATTTACACAGTCAGTAGAGCTAATTGCTCACTAACAGCACACACACACACACACACACACACACACACACACACAGAGCATCATCTTTAAGGACACTGAAAAGCAGCAAGGAGCATGCACTGAGTGCTGAACAAGACAGCCTTGGTTCTTGTCCGCTGAGCCCTCCTGTCCTCTCCTGGTATTTGAGAGCATTGCGCAGGTGTTGGTGGCCCACCTCACTGGTGCCCCACCCTTGCAGGGAGCTGCTTCCTCTCTCCCATTCCGTATGATTTCATTTGGCTGAGATAAGCTGCAAAGAATCAAGGTTTAAATTATTTTGTGTGAAACACATTGAAACCCCTTTATGGGATGAGTACCTGTTGACAGGTTAGCAGTCTCCTGTCGTCAGTTTGGGGCAGCATTTGCCATATGGATTTATTTAGGGTCTGGAAATTCACATTCCTTGAGGCAAGTCTGTCACACCAGCTCCCAAGGGCTTTGACTTCTTCTCAGACTCAGGGTGGAGAGGTGGCTGCAGGAGGAGTGAGTGGGCAGAGCTGGAGCTGGGGTGGGACAGTGGCTCCAGTGTGGCCTAGGTTGCTTGTGTGTGGCGGGCTTCTGGCTCACCCTGCTGCTCCCGGCACTGTGCCCATTCTTGTGGTGTGAAGAGTTCTGTCCTGAGATGTGTCCTGCACAGATAATAGGATTAGCAGAACCACTGGAGTTTATTTGGACTGTGCCTCAAATAGCAGGGACTCAAATGCTCACAGTGTCATCTTAATTCTGTTGACAGCAAAGACTCAGTCAGTTGTGCCTTTTTTCAAGAGCAAGACAAAGGTTGCCAAACTAAACTATGCCCTGGTCCTGCTGCTAAGAATTCATAGCTCAACATTTTCTTCTCCCCAAGGTGCTGTACCCTTCATTAAAAAACCTTACACTTCCCTGCTAATGAAAATGGGAGAACCAGAGACCGAGACGGAAGAAGTTTTCAATTCCCACAGTCGCTGCAGATGAAGACAACCAAGGTTAACACTAATATAATTTTTCCACTTCAAAAATCCAGGTATGTTTTTGTAGTTCCCCATTTTAGTCTTTTACACATAATTGTGACCACACTTCCTGTATATTTCCATATTCTGAGGTTTACATGATACATTATCACTGTAGAATGTCTACCACATTCCGTATGACAATGGTTTAAGGCCACAGAAGGTCTGGTTGAACATAGAACTTTTACTGTTACTGAACTCTGGTACTGATATTGCTAGAAAATGGTTTCAAATAGCTGATGACAGGTTGTTCTCTGTATGAAAATAAGATATGAACACTGCAAAGCTACATCAAAAAATTCCAAACAGTGGAAAAGGAGAGAATTTCACTTAGCCATTTTCAAAACCCACCTTCAAGCCCATGTGCACCTTTGGTCATTTAAACTTATCTTCCTGGAAATCCTCTCTCAACTCTAAATTGCCAGTCATTCTCCATCTTTTAAGAGGTAATTTTAGTCTTAGAATTCAGTAACAGCAAAAGTCATATGTTCTATGTACTGACCCAGTTCCCTAATAAATTGCATGTTTTCTGTACTAACACAGCCCTCATGTAGCTATTGAACTATTTTTACAAATAAATTGGTAATGAGCCAAACAAACTAAACCTTTAGTCTCAATCTGTCCACTGAAAGGCATGCATTAAGTCCTCAGGTGGCCCAACTCAAAATGCAAGAGTTCTCACTGTTTCCTCCTCTCAATTTTTATATTTATGTTATCACTAGAAATGTATTCATTCTACCACTCGTTATTTTAGTTTGTGTCTATATCTCCACTTCTGGGGTTGTCCCCTTCAAAAGTATCTTATCTTCTCCATCATTCCATAAGGAAAACATAGATCCCTTTGATTTTTTCCATTTTTCTTTCTATTTATTTATTTATTTATTTATTTATTTATTTATTTATTTGGTACAGGGTCTCTCTATGCTCTCACAGTCATAGTGATCCTTTTGGCTCAGCCCTTCCAGTGCTGGGATTATGGGTGTGCATCACCATGCCTGGTTTTGGTGGCCAGCGTGGTATGCACAGGGTTCCAGGCTGGTACTAGGGATCCAACCCCGGTCCTTGCTCTATCCAGGCAGGTGCTTAGACCATTGAGCTATGTCTGCAGCCTTCAATTTCTTAAAATATACCACTTCTTCCCATGACCAAGGTTTCTAGTATTCACTTTTTACTCAGTTTTCTGCCAAGTTGGACCACACTTAAGCTGTTATCAGAGCATTGGTGACGAGGTAGGGAAGAACCAACCCAGAGACAACACGAACAAAGGGAAAGGAAGGTGACTTTGCAATTATACTCATGAGAGACATGTGCCAGCATGAGGGCTCCAGGACCAGGAGGAGACATTCCAGTCTCCCTGTTGTCATTTGGAAGTTTCACACTGTCCTGAAGAGCACCGGGATAAGGAAGACCTGTGAAGGGGTGCATCCTTCATCTTCTCCCATCCGCTAGTGCTGAGAAGTATGGCTTCTCCTCTCCCTCCTACTCAGGGAGCTGGAACTGCCTGTGCCTTCCATGCTCTTGGCTCCAGGCCACAGACATTACGATCTCTGGTACTCACGGAACCTGAGCTGATTGAGTAGGTGCAGGCTCCAGGCACCAACCTTTGCTGCTCCTGGCTCCCACATTCCTCTCCTGCACCCTTACTGAGGGTGTTTCTTCCACACAGAGCTGAGAGTCATTGGAGGGGGCAGGGCAATAAGCAGTGTCATCAATTGTATTTGGTGCTAGAATGTAGCAAGAATGATGGAGAAAAATTCAGCAGAGAAAGGCTGGGACTGTGGGCTGGATGCTCTGCCCCAGCCGCCTGCGTACTGTCCCCTCTGGCTCAGGCATGAGGAGCTGGGCTTCCATCTCCCTAGCTGCCCACTGGCTCCCCTCTTCCAACCCTGTACTGCATGTCTTCCTGCTGGTCTCTGCATACGCAGCCTCGGGGTGGTATCCTGGCAGAGAGAGAGAGGAGCAGACAGTGGCAAAAGAGGCTCTCATTCAGTGCTGCTGGGCAGGGCCCCGGAACAGGAGGCAGTTATAGCCCTGGGCTGCCTGGGTGGCAGATACTCTGGAGGGCCTCCTGCAGGAATCTCAGAGCGCAAGGATACCCCACTTGGGCCCTGCTAGAACCCCAAAGACAGAACTCTCTTCCTTGGTGGGTGCAGGCTCAGAGGCCCCCCAGGCACCTGCGCTCAGTGCTTTAGTCTCCCTCGCCCCGTGTGGTGGCCAGGAAGGCTGTGGGCAGGTGCAGGGTGGTTCCCAACCTGCGCTCACCATTGCCTTTCTCACTCTGTCCTCAGGCAATCTACCGCAGAGGAGCCCACCTTCCTCGCAGTCTCTGGGGCTGGCACAAACTGGTTCATTCACAGGCTCACTCTAGTGGTTCCCACAGCCTGGGCATCACCCACATGCCAGATTCTGAGAGGGTAGGACCTCACAGCATGCCAGACACAAAGGAGCCCTGGGATGGTGATGGCATAGAGGGGGAGAGGGCCTTCAGGAAGGGGCTCTGGTGGATCTCAAGAATGGGAGGTGGCCTTGAGATTTCTTGGGAGTGAGGGATCAGATAGGGCTTCACTTCGGAGAAGGACAGAAGCCACTCCACATGGGCATTGCTGATGTCACCAGGAAAAGGTGGAGACGGGCATGGTATGCTGGCCTGCACGCTGAGCTGCAGAGATACCTCTGGGCCAGGGCCTGTGGGCTAATGAGAAAGGCAAAGAGAGTTCTTTCCAGGACAGCCGAGAATGTCTTTTCATTATTCTTTTGCTCAAAATAGAATTATCTTTCAAAATCCAATGTGACAGGAGGCCCAGGCAAAGTGCCTGGGCCGTCTGCAGGAGCTGGCTTCCTCGCCTACACATGCTTTTCTTTCCCTTTGCAAAGGCAGAGGGAGGTAGCGTTTGGCTGGTGTAAAAGAAAGCAGAGGGAGGGAGGAGGAGAGCAGGCCAGGGAATTTGGGAAGGTGAGGGAGCGGGCAGGTAGAACAGGCAGGGATGCTGCTGTGTCCCCAGCCTTTGTGGTTGGCTTGGCTGGGCCAACCCTGGGCTCATAGACCCCGGCCTACGGGCCTGCCCTGGCAGGTGCAAGATGCAGGCTGCATTTGTGATTTGCAGACTTTAGGAGCTGCTCCTTGCAGTGCCAGCCCTGGGTGACAGTCTGTCCCAAGGTCTGATTCCCAGCAGGTGCAAGCCCTGCTGTCCCGAGGACATGAAGAGAATTCTGTGTGGTGCCTGGGTGAGGAGGAAGGGGTAGTGGGGAGGGAGGCCTGGCCGGTCACATAGCCTCAGTCTCCCACACACGCGACAGGGAGTGGCATAGACCTTTTGGGGCAGTCCTGGAAGGAGCCCTTCTCGCCCTGTCTCTCTGTCGTATTCAGCCTCCTGTCTGCACGTGCCAGCCCTGTGGCTTGTGATTCTGACTGCTGTGTGCGGTATATCTATCCTACCTGACCTGGCCCACACCAACACAACTATTAGAAACCTTACAAAAGGCAAGAGTGGGTCCTTTGAAACAGGGGGACTGTGCACAGCTAGAATTGTCTTCCATCCAAATTTCACTTTAGTGAAAGGACAGGAAAGGAGTAAAGATGGCCTAACCTCTGGAGGATGAAGAGCCAGGAAGCTGAGGTAAGAGAAGCACAGTGTTCTGGACACTGGAAAGTGGATGGGTGAGCAGTAAGAGGCTTGGCAAGCCCGGAACGCTGAGAGCCATGGAGCCATTAATTACAGTGAATCCCAGAAGGTTCTCGAGATCTGAAGGAGAAGAGCTAGAGAGGAGGCCTGGGACAAGAGGCGTCGACAACATTTCTGAAAGGGAAACCCACCTGGGTTTGAGCCCTAAGAGTGAGTAGTCTGGGACTGCTCTGGGGCCCCTGTCTGGCCTCCCAGCTTCCCAGAGGCTAGCTGCATTATCCCTGTTCTGGAAAGCTCAGGAGGTCCCTCAGACCCTGGGACCCCAATCTGCTGGAAGCCACACTACAGCAGGACACCAGGCCCATCGCCCTGGCGTCTGGCCAAGATGTCTGATTCTTTCCTCATCAGCAACACAGCCCCAGAGGCAATAACACAGCAGTCGCCCTGGGATGGTGCCTGTCTTTGAGGTGTTCTGGGCACTGGAGCAGCCGCTGGCCACAGTGTAAACTGTTCCTTGACTGCAGATGGCTTTAGTGAGATGTGTTAGCCACAAGCGGCCATTCATGTCTTACCTCAGGCACACAGCGCATCGCCTATGCACTTCGTTTGGCAGCTTTGGCTGTGGCTGGAATGCACTAAGCTGATTACAGGAAGGAGCAGAACACGAAAGCTCTCGCAGAATCTTCAGCAGAGATAAGCAGTTGCTGAGATGGGGTGCGATGTAAACTCAATGTTCGCTCAGGCTTCTTGCTGGTGTGGCCTGAGGGTCCCGGCCCTTGGTGGCACCACCAGGTGGGACTTTGGTCTGTATGTGGTGGCGGTGGCTGGCTTCTGTGGTCTGCAGTCATTCTCTCACATAAGATGAGGTGAGAGCTGGAGATGGGTGACAGCAAGAACAGCTGACCCTGCAGGTCTTCTAGGGCCTGGCTGGCCATAGCCCTTCTGCAAGGTTGAGAGAAGATGCAGTTCCCAAAGTGTGCAAGCATGGTATCCCTGATCCTAAGGCCAAAGGGTCAGAAGGCAGTGTATCCGAGAGCAGGCTCTGAGCTGATAGGGGCTGCTGTGGGGAGCTTTGCATGCCCCATGACTCCAGAGATACCTAGGACTTGATGGCACCTCCACTTTCTGGAGAGAAGATAGCAGGGTCTCTTGTGTTACCTGTGGATTGTAGGAAATTGCCCCCAGCAGGAGCCTCTCCCCCTTTGCAGAGTTCTGGCTCCTCTCCTCTGAGGTGGGATACTACATCAGTGATACCAAGGTCTCTCCTCCCACCAGGCCCACGTGCCCCTGGGCTCAGTGTCTAGCATCTCACACCTAGTGACTTCAGGGCCACCTTCCTGGTGTAAGCATGGTCCTGTTATACCAGAGTCTCAACAGGACTCCCTTTGCTCAAATGTCCTGTGACTCTCATCATTTGCAGAGGGAAAAACAATGTTCTCAAACATGAGTTAATGGCTCTGTCTGCCCTGCCCTGAATCTCCCCAGCCCTGCTCTGTTCTGTGAGGGCCAGGCTGTTATGGTTCATGTCTGGATGTCCCTAATGCCTCATTAGGTCCTGGGGTAGGGTGGGGTGGGGGTGCTTTTCAGAGGCAGCAGAATCTAGAGTTTGTGTTTTGCTCCTTGTCTAGTGCCCGGGGTTGGTGGTGTGAGCGCTGCACCTGTCTTAGAGGAGGCAGCTGGTGTAGTCCAAGGTATGGAAAGAGGCTGCTCCTGCCCTGCTGCTCCTGTTGCTTTTGTGGTCTGCTGCAATCTTGAACAGTTGCCCCTCACCTATACCACTCCGCCTTGGAGCCAAAGCTTATGGACTGAAACCTCTACAAACTGTGAGCTAAGTAAACCCTTCCTTCCATAATTTTTGCTGTCAGGTGTTTGTGTCACAATGAGTAAAAAGTAACTAAGACAATGCCAGCTCACCTTCCCCCAACTGGAAGAGCAAAGTCCCCCCTACCCCTCCCCATTGCCTTTTCCCATTTGGTTTCCTTTCATGAGTTTTTAAGTTTTTGTGACACTGGGTATTGATCCCAGAGACTCACATAGGCAAGGCGAGCATTATGCCACTGACTTACAAGTCCAGACTTTCTTAGAATTTTATTTTGAGATACGATCTCACTAAGTTGCCCAGGTTTATCCCAAACATGTGATCCTCCTGCATCAGCCTCCCAAGTGGTTGCACCTGGCTCCTGATTTTTCTCAGTGGCACTTTTTACTAGCAGCCTGGTTTATATTTATGGAAACCTATAAATATAAATTCTGCCTTCAGAATTCCCTTCTTGGAAGGCAAACAACTTGGGACCCCGGTGGTCAGATATGCAAACTCCAGAGTGTGCAGTGCTTACCACAGCCCCAGCATGAAGTGCTACTCTCCAGGAGTGACTGCAGGCTGCAAAGACACCATAGAATGTCAGAGGCATGGCTGGCCTAGCTTTGCACACACCGTGGTGGCAGTGTGCTCTTGGCAGGTGCCTCTGAGGTTGCCCATGGGAGCTCCAGCCCCAGGCACACACAGCTGCAATGGCAGGTGCAGCTTCTATCCCCTCGCCATACTTCCTTTCAAATTTGCCCGGGTGCTCGGAGGCCTTGGCCAAGTGAGTGGGGCTCTCCAATCGCAGTGTGCTTGAGTGTGGCATGGGGTGGCGCGAGGCTCCTGCAGTAACCCACAGATGGACAGGTCTCCAGAGTATGTGGGGTAGGAGACCAGTGCTCCTGCTGTCCCCGTGACTACCATCCTGTGGGTTGTCCTTCCAGATTTTGGGAGGTCCGTTTCCCCATCCCTGATGGCTAAGCACTGGTTTGCAAATATCCTGGATGTCTCTAGTCCCAAATCCAGCTGAGCAGGGAGAGGTCTGTGTAATCAATTTCTTGTAAGCTCATAGTTGACCTTGTATGACCTTCCCAGCTCACAGGGAGGGAGGGAGGAGTGGGAGCAGGCCTCTCTAGTACGTGCTCACATCACCATTTAGGACAGGGGGAGAAACTGATTCTGGGAACTCTTCCCTTGCCCCTTGGCCTGCCACAGAGCTTGGATTCTGGCCCCACAGCCTTGCCGGGAGGTGAGCTGCCGACTGGGGGGTGGTGTGGCTTGGGGACAGCTGACCCCTTGAGAGCGCATTTCTGTCTCCTCCTTAGCTGCACTGCAGGCAGGAGAGCTGAAAGGGGAAAGAGCTCTGAGACTGGAGCGCCTGCCGACTTAGCTCAGCAAGTGGGTCTGGAAGATTTGCAGACTCGGCAGCTGCCTGGAAGGGGCTGGAAGCTCTGTGCTCTCCGCCAGCCCATGGGGAGGCCAGGTAGGGTCTCTATGGACTGGGCACTGCTAGGTGGAGGCATACTGCAATGTGACAGGCATGACCAGACACAATGCTGTTGATAAGGGACCATCAGCTTCCTCTGCCTGCACTGGCAGAGGCCCCGGCTCTGAGTGGGACAAAGACAGCCCCAGTCTGAACCTGGTGGTCTGAGTTTCTTCCAGGTTGCATGGAGTTATGCTCCAGAGAGAGTGGAGAGGAGCCGAGAGGGGAGGAGCTAAGGCTCGGTGGGCCTGGAGGAGACAGCAAGGCATGGGGCTGGCAACAGCTCCTAGGGGCCTTCTATGTCCTTGGGGTAGGCCGCTCTGCTGGTCCCAATCTATTGGCTCTGCAGAGACTTCCTGGCTACCTGCTGGGTTCTGCAGGAGCCCACAGTCAGGGAGGGACACAGAGCAATAGCAGATGGTGTGCTGTGTGCTGGAGGACAGGAGGAGCGCAGGAAAGAGGCTCCGCAGAGGATGACAGCAAGTTGGTGTGGAACACAGCCAGCCGGCCCAGCCAGCCAGTGCAGGCCTGGAGAGAGAGGGCAGAGCAAGACCTGCAAGGGCGCTATGTGACAGCACACAGACACTGTGGGCAGTCCCCACAACCAGGCAGAGCTGCATGGTGAGGTGAGGTCAGACAAGTTACATAGGACCTGAGCAGGATGCGATGAACTGGGGTGTCACCTGGGAGAAAGGCGGACTTTCAAGGGTTTCGAGTTGTGGACAGTATGACCACATTTGTACCTGACACTGGAGAGGGGCGCAGACTGGCTGGAGACACAGAAAGTAACAAGATGACAGCAGCAGCAATCTCAGTCCCCAGTGAACAGTGGTCCAGCATGGACAGAAAGCGCCAGGGCTGAGGACAGGATTTGGGAGGCACTGGGCGCTGGACTGTAGTCTGTGATGGGCCATGGAGGACGAACTGAGTGGTGGAGTCCTTCATAGCAGCGACAGGAAAGTGGCTCACTAGAATAGCCGAGGTGAGTCCTTCTGGGAGTGTGGCCCTGGGCGGGCTTAGGGCCTCCACATCCTGGCAGCATGGAGTATGCCCGTGCTGTAGCCCTGGCAGGAAACTGCTTAAATATTCCTCATAGACAGATCCTGATGTGGCAGAACTAAGCTCTGGAAGAGGAAACTAGGAAACTGACAGGCATTGAGGGTGGGGTCTCCGAGTTCCGTTGGTAGCGCCTGGCCTCTGCACATGTCATGAGCTCCTCAGGGTGCTGTGGGACCAGGCGTCCAGGCTGTGCAGAGGCCCTGCCGCCCATGCTCCGGCACTCCTCCCGCGGCAGCGCAGTATTCTGGGGCTCCATGAGGAATTTGGACGCAAAGAAGCTCTGGCGAAGAAAGGCGAGTGAACGAGATCGTGATGGCAGCGGAGGACTTGTGCTGAGGGACGGAAAGATACGTGGAGCAAACAGAATCAAGAGGAAAATCAGGAAAAGACAGTGAGATGTTCAGGAGGAGGATTAACTCGGGGTAGGCCTCCATGGACTCTGAGAAAGTTTCTTAATGTCTCTGAACTCTTTGGGGTACAATAATGTCATCTACACTCATCATCGATATTATCACCATTATTTTTATCATCACTTCACTATCATCACCATCCCTGTCACCACCGAAACCACCACCACCTTCAGAACCATGTAATCACTGTAATCACCATGACTACTACCACCATCACCACCATCTGCAGCGTTATCTCCATCACCATAGCCATCATTAAAATGATTTACCATGTCCCTGACATGAACCAATCTGGTCCTTGAAATAGTCATGTCATTGTAGACTAGAGCAGTTTCACAACTGTGGAAACAGAGACATAGTAGCTCATGCATAGGGTGACTGGAGCAATTGTGCCAGACAGCACAGGTGTCTCTTGGGCTAAGGGCCACCGAGAGCCTCCGAGTGGTGCTTGGGAACGGCCTCATCACGTGGCAAGTCTTCCTGCCTGCACCCCTGTTGCTGATGTGGCTGCAATTTGCCTTTGCAAAGGACTGATGTAAGTTACACTAAGCCCAGTGAAGCATGAACAGCATCCATAGACGTTTTTAGGCCCTTGAATGCACTGGGCATTGCGCAGATAGACGCTGGACTGTGGCCCTGAAGCATGTGTCTGCACCTCTGTGGCCAGTCAGCAAGGCATTCAGTGGCATAGCAAGCCCCAGCCCTGTGGCTGATGGTTACAGTTTGGTCAATGGTGGCAGTGCAGGCAGCGGAGGCCACAGGCCTGGAACCTTTTGCCAGGTACCCTGGTAGTTGCTGCATCCGGGCCCTGCATTGGTCAGTAGAAGTGGCTCTACTCAGGGAATTGGTCTTGGATGGTTCAAGAGCAACCAGCTAGTGAACATGAGTACATTTTGATCACTTTAATAAAGCAGAATGCATTTTCAGGGGTGGAAGAGGGAAGGTGAGGCCTGCAATTGTTCTACCCCACTGCCTAAGTTCACACTGCAGAGTCACCTTGATATTTAGGCATTGCCTGTTGTGCTTTTGGCAATGGGGGAAACAGGCATAAAATAGAAAGCTTTTATTCTTACTGGGTAATTTCTCTTCCAGACCTCATTAAAGGGTACATATTTATTTTCAAAACCCAAACCAAAGTTTCCCTCCCAAGGATTGTCCATTTGCAATGTTGCACAGACGTGCCTTTCCCGTCTTTCCTCATGGTATATTTATTTATAGAGAAATGAGCACATTGGAGCAGTTTAGGGTGAAAAAATGTTTAGAGGAAGGAGGCTCCTTCAAGAAGCCCAGCTGGGAGGTCTGGAAAATGGGGCTGTTCTTGGTTGCATAAAAATGGCTCAAGGCCACCTTGCCTGCCGCTGGCAGGGTCACCGCGTTCTATGCCTCTGTCTCCTTCAGGGTCTTCCTTCTGATCTCTAGCTCATGGGACCTGTAAGGCAGCTCCCAGAGGTGTAAGGGGAGTGTGCAGGAGACCCTGGCAGGTGCTTCCACAGGTGCTCGGTGTAGCACAGGTCCCTTTCTGCTTGGTGTAAATGTTCCCACCAGGATCAGGAGCCACGTGGAAACTTTCTCATCTGTGTAACTGTTGACAGGAGGGACCTCTAAGAGCAGACTCTGTCAAGGCACTCTGCCTTTGAAGGTGGGTTGGTGTTGCTAGGTTATCACGAGACTGTAACTTAACAAAAGTGAGCTCAACACGGTCTCCTGTCTCTGTCTCTGTCTCTGTCTCTGTCTCTGTCTCTGTCTCTGTCTCTGTCTCTGTCTCTGCCTCCCTCCCTCCCTCCCTCCCTCTCCCTCCTGCCTGGCCTGGCCTCTTTTCTTCTCCGCTGACTGACTCCCTAGCCCTTCTGTTCCTGTAGGGCCACTTACCTTTCCCTCACCCTTCAAGGCAGGATGGAGCCCTTACCTGATGCAGTCTCTCCATCTTAGGCTTCCCACCCTCTCTAGAACCCTGTGCTAAATGCTGCATACTTTTCCTGCTCAGAATTACACAGCCTGGAGTTCTGTTGCAGCCGCAGGAAATGAGCAAAGTCGTTTCTTACCCTTTTTCTACCTCTGTCGAACAGGGCTATAGCTGCAGGAGGCTAGGTGTTCTGAGCCCCACAGAGTGACACTCCATGCTCTGGGCTCTCGGGATGAGTTGTTGCCCTCACATGGACAGCTGTGCTGTGCATGTGCAGCATGCCTACATGGCACACGTGTGTACACGCGGCTGTGAGAACGTGCTCAGTAGGCAGGGATGGAGCCTGGTGCCGTAGGTATGGCAGTAGAGGGCTGGGGTACACGCTAGCCAGTAGTGCTCTGAGGGGGCCACGTGGATGTCCCAGCTGGCACAGCATGCATGTCCTCAGTTGTGGGCTCTGCTTGCCGATGTCCATGTGCCCTAGCTACTCTCTTCCCTTCCCCTCAGGTGGGCGTGGGGGAGCTGTGTGACACAGGACCCCTCTTCGCCACCACTAGGGGTGCAGCAGCAGCTCCTCTGCTGTCCTGTCACCCGAGGCTGCTGACCCTAACAAGCATCAGCAGCTGCAAAGGCCCTCTGAGGATCCGAGTCAGCCCTGGACTAGGACTGTGCATGGAGACATGCTGAGCACCCTTTTGCCAAGGGACCCTGGGGTAAAATGGAGCTGTACTGGTGTCAGTGCAGAAGCAGAAGGTGTGTCCAGGTCTCAGGCTTTGTAGCCCTGCGTGGCCTTGGGCTCTGAGCTTCAGGACTAGGACCTGACACTCGAAGCCTTCATGCCAGGGACATTCCTGCGTCTGCACAGCGCACAAACCAGAACGGTAGCAGCAGGCTCCCTTGGCCTGCAGCAGGAGGCCGAGTTCTGCTGTCTGCAGATTCACCCAAGGGCGAGGCTGGTGCTGAGGTGCAGCTGGGCCTGGGCGGGGACACTGCACAGAGACTCTCGAGCCCGCCTAGATCCGTGCTGTGATAAAGCAACCTCTTACCTTATGTGTGTGTGGCGGGGAGCGGGGGGAGGGGGAGGCTGAAGATGCTCAGCAGTAGCAGGCCAGTGCCCTGTGAGTGCGTGGGGCATGTCTGCAGGCTAAGTCGCCATGGCCAGAGCTGGCACCACCCGCCCACTCCAAGCGTGTGTCAGGAGGGTCGTGCTGTGAGCGCCGGTGTCTATGTGTGACTCCCCAGCAGGGCTTGCCAGTGTGAGCGCCATGAGCACACACCACCGAGGACAGCGCTGAGAGGACAGGACTGTCCGTTTGCATGTGCCTGTGCGTGACTGCACGGAGGCTGGCTTCTCCCGGAACATCCGAGCCTGCTCTCTGCAGGGCCGACCTGTTGGCTCCAGCTTACACCACCACTGGTCACCCCACACCCGACCTTGCACCCGTTATTGGCTTCATTTTTCTTTTCGACAGGTTCATGCAATTAAATATTTTATTTTATTTTATCCATTTTATTGTTTTGTGTGTATCATCCCTCAGAGGCCTGAGAAGAGGCAAGTGGAGAAGAGCTCTGGGGAAGAGAAACAAGACCTCAGACCCTTCCAGGCCACACCCCAGTGAGTCACCTCCTCCCACAGACTTTATCTCTGGTGTCAAGGCCAGTGCCAAACCCATCAGAAGATTAACCCTGTGTCGCACATCCATGACTCAGGCACCTCTGAAAAGCCTGCTATGAAAGTATGGGCCTTTGGGGCAACATCTAGATAGAAACAGAAGTCTGGCGCAGCTGTCACACTCCAGTCCCAAGGGTGTGCTGAGCCCGGGACAGCACCACACAGCCTGCAGAGCAGACAGCATGCGCAGAGAGGCATGCACAGCGGCTACTGCGCAAAGAGAAATGGATTTCCCCCCCTGTGGAGCTGAGGATTGAACTCAAGTTCTTTGCACTGAGCTAGTTCCCAGTTCTTTTTTTAATTTTAAAATTTATTTAATGCTTTAATGCCTTTAGTACAGAGTCTACAGGGTCTTACTGCATAGATCAGACTCCTAGTGATCCTCTTATTTTCAGTCTCCCAAGCACTGGGATTACAGGCGTGCACCACCATGCCCAGTCTCATTCGCCATCTCAGTGTGCCCCAGCAATGGGGCTGGCCCTGCTAAAATTGATTTAACTTTAAGACAAGGTCTCAGTCCCTAAATTTTCCATGCTGGGCTCAAACTTGTGACCTTTCTTTCTCACCTTCCCTGAGGAGTGGGTTGAATGGTGGAATTTCTCCCCTCCCGTCCCTCCTCTCCCCTCTCTCTCTCTTCTCTCTTTTCCCCTCCTCGATCCCCCTTCTTTTCCCCCCCTCTCCTCCCCTCCCTTCCCCTTCTCTTTCCTCTTCCTTTCCTTTTAAGCCAGGGTGCATGAGCACCTGTTCTTCCTGGTTCCTCCTTGGGATCATATGTTTACTAATGACGTTGGTATCCAAAGAGAAAAGCATATATAAATACCTCTCTCTGATTTAAAATTAAATTTTGCATTTTTGTGAATGCGTAAGAATTGACACTGCCATCACTTTGCAATTAGTTTCTCCAAATCCTTCTATTTTAAGAAACCAAGCAGGAGCAGTGGAGAGTGGAACACAGGAAGGAGGCAGGGGCTGGGGAAGTGAGCACAGCTTGACGGGCAGGGCAGGGGTGGGCAGGGCAGGCAGGGCAGCAGCTGAGGCCTCTTGCCCCTTCTCTCTGAGCATGCAGTCTGCTCTTCAGGCTGTGTGGTGCTGTCCCGGGCTCAGCACACCCTTGGGACTGGAGGTGTGACAGCCTCGCCAGACTTCTGCTTCTCCTGAGTGCCGGAGTTGCCAGCACAGTCCTGGGAAGAACAGGAACTGGGAGTGGCTAAGGGAGACTCTGGCTGGGGTGTGGGACCCGAAGGACCTCCAGCTGTGAAATGCTGCCTTTTTTTTTTTTTTTTTTTTTAAAGAAAAGGTAAAACAAAAATCCATAACAATGATTAATACATGGTATCACCTTCAAAGTAGTCACTCAGGGCACAAGACCAAAAAGATTCTTACAAGTAAGAAACATACAAACAAGAAACAGCCCAAAACTTTTCAGGGAGCAAAGAGAAGCAAGTAGTGTAAGTGAAACAAATTAGCATATATAGCAAAATATTTTTGAAATAATGGTATACCAGGTAGCTTGAGGAATTAGTGGAACTTCCTTTCCGTTTCCCTTTATCTCTATCTTCTATTTTGTGTTTTCTCTCCTTCTCTCTCTATATGTTTTGAAGTCTTCACATGAGAACTCATGGAACACTTAAGCTTGTTTCTATTTCGCTTAACATTAGGCGCTCGAGTTGCACCCATTTACTTTCATGTTTTAAGTCGTCTCTCTTTCCGGCAGCGTAACACTCGGTGCTGTGTAAAGACCGTACTTTCTTTGTCCATTCATCTGTTTTTCCAAGATGCAGCTACTGTAAACTGTGCTGCTATGGACTTGAGTAGGCCTGTATCACTGTCACGGGATCATTTTAACTCTTCTGCGAAGATACCTAGAGGGGGCATAGCTGGGTCAAATGTACCCTCTAGTTTTAATTTTTTGAAGACTCTCCATACTGGTGTTCATAACGGTTTAACAAGTTACACTCCTAGCAACCATGTAGCAGAGCTTAGGTGTTGACGATAGCCACTCTTTCTGGGCAAGATGATCGAAGCTGCTGCTCTGGATACCTGTGCTTCACACTGGAGAGAAACCCACTAATCCCACTAAAGTTAAAATTGCTTCAACAGAAAATGATTCCCTGGGGTCCCACAGCTGCACTGTAGGTCACCTGCCCAAAGTGGGGCGTCAGCGTGAGAGGGACAGGTGCTCCCACGCGCCGCCTGCGCGCTGTTCTGACAGCCACGACGTGGAGTCAGTCCTTGTGGTGAAACACGACACACCCATAGAAAGAGAAGCATCTCTCATTTGCAGCTACTGAACCTTGGGGGCAGGACACCAAGTGAGGTAAAACAGGCGGAGAAGGGAGTTCCATGGGCTTGCAATCAGGAAGAGCCTGGAAGAGTTCATTTAGCAAGAACAGGAAGTATGGGGGTGATCCCAGACACCCCACAAGGTGGGGGGGGGGGGTGCTGGCCGTGGGCGCGGGCGCAGGCCGAGCGGCACGCACCCGGGTTCTGTTGCGCAGCAGGCGGGCTGTGGTCAGTGAGAATGCGCTGTGAAGATAGGGCAAATGCTTTTACCACCAAGAAATGATAAATGTTTGAGGCGCTGGACACACAAATTACTCAAATTTGAACATTACACAATGTATATATGCATCAGAACATTATGGGTCTGGGGATATAGCACAGCAGCATAAGTACCTGTCTGGCAAGCACAAGGTCTTGAGTTCGATCCCTGGTAATACAAAGGAAAAAAAATATATTATGGCTATATTTTACTCTATGTATTATTAGTATATGTCCACTAAAAAGAAAATATTAAAAAAAATAATAAAACAGTCCTCAGTTGTTGTTGGTGTCACTTCATGAGTTGGGGACACACTCCCAGGTGCTGGGGGAAGCAGGAATAAGCCGGGTGTGGAGGGTGCAGCTAAGTAGTGTCTAGACAGACAACAGACAGTGCTGGTGCCGAGAGCAGGCTGAGGAGAAAAGCCAGCACGGGGGGCTGCTCGGGGGAGCGGCGCTGGAGGGGCGCTCAGAGCCTGGTGAGCAGGTGGCTGCGGGTACGGAGCTATCCTGCCTGTCCTATAGCTGGATCGCTGGGGGCTGTGTCAGAGGAGTCTGGGGCGAGGGCACACGGCAGGCAGGACACACGGAGGACGTGCACAGGCTGGCGTGACAGCAGGGCGGGCATAGTGAACTGGGCAGATCTGGGCACCTGGTGTTGGAAGGGCGGAGCAACTGGGATCACCGATGGAGTGGAGGAGGGTTGTGGTGTGGCCCACAGAAGTGTGACAGAGGGACGGGGTGGGCAGGGCGGTGTGCCTACCCTAGTTCCAGGGGTCCAGCGCTGAGGGGACCACACAGCCTCCATGCCTCACCATGTGTCCCCTGGTTCAGCTCTCATGTCTGGGTGAAAAAGCAGTGGGAAGCCTCACCTGGGGAAGATGCAGCTTTCCAGCTGAGGCCACCTGACCGTGGAGGAAGCTCACAGGCCATGCCTCTGGGTCCCAGCTGCGGCTTCAGCCCTTGGGGGATGCTGCCGGTGCTCTACGTTTTGGCCCTCACCTGCACCTCGGAGTGCAGGGGTGCACTCAGTGGGGCTGGGGTGCCGCTCAGTGGAATGGGTTTGTGCAGCAGCAGTGAGGCCCTGGGCTGCATTCCCAGGACCACACACACAAGGCAGAAAGAAAGAAACAACTCAGCTGGTAGTGTCTTAGTTTCTTTGCTCAGTGCTGAGACAAAATAGCTGGCATCCAAAGTGACCAGGGGAAAGGTGTGCCTTGGCTCAAGGCCTCGGTCCACACTCAGCTGGCTCCAAGGCAGGGCAGCGTGGCAGAGGGGCTTCAAGGGAGAGAAACAGTCCTAGGTAGGGCAGGCAGGAGGTGGCTGCAACAAGCCTCCCTCTCCCTTTCAGCATATCCAGGCTACGAGGCTCTCGGCTGGTGCCACGCACACTCATTGTTGGCCTCTCCCACTGTGCACACCTAGAGTTACGTGAAACCAGTGTCAGTGGAGAAACTCGGTTATCACATAGCCTTAATCTGCACACACAGCAGAGATGGAGCCACCACCCAGCAGCCCACCTGTGGATGTAGCATGCTCTAGACGCAAGCCAGCTGGCAAGCCCCCGTGACCACATCATTAGTGATATTGTTGTACTGTCCTTGTTTGATTTTTGCATTCTGCATCGTTGTTACATATCTCAAGATTTCTATGGGCTTTTTAGCAGTTCTCTCCAAGTACCCTGGTCTCCTCTCAACCCTCTCCTGGGTCTCTGTCCCTTCCCTCAGCCTGTTGCGTCTGCCGCACACCTGTACCCCTAGCACTGCCTTGTTTTTCTCTTGAGTGGGAGCTGCTGTTGCCTGGTCCTGTGTCTTCGTATGTCTTGGTCTTCATTCTCACTTTACCGGAATCCACTAATAACTCCTTAAAACATGAGCTTTGGTGTTAATATTCTTTTGGAAAAGTCTTAAATGCCTAAAGCTATGTTTATTTAGCTCTCGCATGTTCTATTGATTTGGCTGTCAAAGAGCTACATGTCTGTAGCATGCTCTTCCGTTCAGAACTCCACTGCTCTCCAGCTTCTGTGCTGCCAGCTCCCTCCGGATCTTGTATCTTTAATAGAGGTTCTTCCTGCCTGAAGGAATCATGTTTACCTTTGGTTCCAGGAAATCTCCCTGTCATATTTTTGGGTAATTTTTGTCTCCTTTCTGTTTTGTTTCTGATTTTATTTTCTCCCTTTTGGAACTTTTATTTATTTATTTATTGGTC
>PVKN010013521.1:0-19873 GCA_004027915.1 Capromys pilorides | reverse complement strand
TTGTAAACTTCTAAAAGCATACAGAGATTGGCCACAAAAGAGATAGTTACTCAAATCATGACTATATATGTCGTCTTCACTTTAATATGTCTTATTTGTAAGTCTCAGGTCAGAGGAACTACAGAACTTCAAGTACTAACATGGATTTAATACCAGAATTAATGGTGGTGAGGGAACCAGATCATATCATTAATTTTAACACACAAAGTTTAGATCTGTGCAGCTATGTTATAGTGAAGTTAACATGTAACATGCCTGGATAGCAGATCTACACAAAAGTAAGTTGATAGCAGTCAAGTGGCATCACTGCAGGCTCCCAAGGTTGCTGTGAAGGCAGCCATACTGATGGGCACAGTGGTACCCGGGAGCCAGATGTGGAGTGATGGAAAGGCAGTGTGGCAGAGGGGAATCTGTACATTGTGCCAGCTTGCTTCCTGGGTACTTCTGTTCCCTGTCTCCTACAGAGCCCTCCATCCCTGCTCACCCTCTGGTCCAAACCTTCCCTAGTTCAGGTCCTTCTGACCTGTCATGTTATACTGGTGCCTTTTTCTAGGAACATTTTCCATCCCTCTCCATGCCACTAGTTGTGTGTATTTTATTATCCCTGTATGAACTTTGAGGGGATGGCATACAAGGATCTGATCACAAAATACAGTTTGCATTTAAATATTTTTTTTCTTACAGTAAAAGGTACATTGCCATGAGTTCTTTTCAGAATACTCCTCTCTTCAAACAGATTTATCCTATCATTCATTATCCTGTCAAACACAAATCATACTTTGTATGTGCTTCTTCCCCACTCTATCTCTTTAGGCAGTCAGAATGTGACCAGTACTGGGTTCCTGTTGAAATGAGCCCATGAGTGATAGTCCTAGCACCCTCTTTTGTGTGCCGCAGAAAGGTTCCATGAGGAATTAGTTCTCAGGAGGCTGAAGAAGTCAATTGAGCATCCAGGGAGCAGCTGACCTGTGTACCAATATGAGGTGTACAAACTGGCTCCATCCTCTGTGCCTTCTTCCTTCCAAAGGGTTCTCTGTTCTCCAAGCAGGATAGGGATGGTGACTGGCCAACTGCCTTGGGCTTCTTTATCTCTAGTATGTGTTTTTGTAAATTTAAACTTACTCTATTGAGTAAAAGCCTTAGAATTACTAAGATTGCTTTTGTATTGCATAATGTTCTTGCCATTTAAAAGATTAGCAGACATCATTTCAGTGAACCTTGGTGGATAGCATACTACCATTAACTTAATCTCCCTATGGTACATGTTAAAACACATAGACAGCATCTCCAGTACATATGGGAGCCCAAACATGAAAGGTCTTCGTGCTCCAGCCTGAAGGCAAGAGACTTCTCAGAGAGCAGAAGTGAGGCAAGTGGCTTCCTTGCCACCAGTATCCTATTCCCTGATAGGCACCCAGGAGCTATGGGATAGGCATTTGGAATCAATGTGGCTCAGCCAGGAGGAAAAGGCAGGTCTTCAAGCTCAGGGTCACCAATGGCATTAGAATACACCTTCCCTAGTTACAGACTAACATAGAGGATCACCTCTGAAAATTTCTGTGAAAAGCCCTTTTTATGATTGGCAGCCAAAGGACCAGCGAAGTGGAGCTTAAAAGGAGCACAGTTACTGGAGTCTGCTGGCTGCCCAGAAGTCAGCTGTATTTAAGATGGTACCAGGGCAGTACCAGGCCCTGGAGAGAATTCGTGGGAAGGCTAGCCTGGATTCTAGCTCAGAGAATCTCTAGGCGATCAGAGTCAGACCCCTGGAAAAGCTCTTGATGGTACTGTACAAGCCAGGTAGAAGACTTTCAAGGTTAGAACAGTCTGAGTGGTGTACTTGTAGGAGAGGAATGTCATTGTTACCATCACTGTCATTACAACGGCTACACTGAGCACCTGTTCTGTTCTTCTTCTTTTTTTTTTTAAGTTGATTTTATTTTCTTAAACCACATTTATTTGTTTGTGTTATGGCCAGCTCAGCCTTCCCTGGGGTGTTGGGGGAGGTGCAACATGTGGTGCTGGGATCCAGCCTGCGGTGGCCTAAACTTCCCGATGCATGTGCTTTAGACCGCTAAGCCATCTCACCAGCCCCTGTCCTGTTCTTGCATTCATTCTAAACTACTTATGTGCTGTCCAGAGTGTTCATGTGTACATTAAGTCTCATCAGAGAAGCACCTGATAGGGCAAGTGGCATTGGTCCTACAAGGAGAGAAAACTGAGATCCAAAAAAGGTGTAAATGTATTAAACAACCTAAATTCTCACAGCTGCCAAACAGAGGTAGGATTCAAATTCAGGTCATCTTGAACTCTTCTATAAGAATGACTTGTTTGTGTGCCTGCATAGCAAAGTTAGATTTGTAGGGTGTGTGAATAGTGTGTAGTCCCATCCCACCTTCCCCCAGTACTAGAGATTGAACTCAGGGCCTTCTCAATGAGCTATATCCCCACCTCTTTTTAAATTTTGAGACAGGGTCTCACTAAGTTGCTGAGTTGCCCAGGCTAAGACCCAACTTCTGATCCTCCTGCCTCAGCCTCCCAGGGTGCTGGAATTATAGGCATGTGCCACTGTACCCTAAATCTATGTTTTGTATTAGACCATACACAGGTGTTGTTTAATTCCTTACATGTATATGTGCTACCTGTAGGAAGAAGAGGGGAACAAGTACAGGTGGAGCTATCTGCTCATTTATGTGTGCAAGTATTGAAAGTTGTTGTGTGTTTGTTGGCATACAAGCTATCCACTAGGTAGATTCACATGGTGAAGATGTGTATTCCTGGTGGAGCCCACAGAGCAGTTAGGTGGTGACCTAAGGACCATTCCAACACATGCAGCTCAGCCCAGAGCTTATTTCACTTATACTCTGGCCCCTCAGAAGGTCTTTCTGTTTAGTAATGTACTATAGAAATTTTTCGTGAAAATATAGCCTTAGTCACTCTGTTTAGAAGTCCTCTCTGGGTGTATCATCTTGTAGCATACCTGAGCTGCCCCTCTCCTCTCATGCATCCCTGCCAGATTTTAAGAGAGGACAGTGCATCATTTTGTAAAGGAGAAAGGCATGTTCTGACTTTGTCATTTTCTTCCCTTAAAGCTATTTTCCAACACTGCCCAGTAATACATTCCTGGGCAGGTTTGCTATTCTCTTAGGCTGGTGATGGGATTTTGGAGACAGAGATGGCCTCTTGCATTTTATTGTTGTTAACTCCCTTATCTAAAAGAATTGCCAGGTGGAGTTGGCACCTCACAGGGTAGGACACAGAGATTCACTCCACTCATTTGTTGAAGGGTCATTGTTTTGCCTACAGTAATTTTAATTTATATATGTGTATATATACATGTTTATGTATGTTTGTGTATACATACCTCCTTCCAGCCCTGGCCCTGATAATTTTGCACTATAGAAAGAAGCCATCTAAGGGTATCCTAAAATAATTTTACCAGATTATATTTTTCAATATAGCTTGCTGATATTATATCATTTACTTTTATAAACAGGCCTTCCAGCAGTCTACTATACGTGTAGACATTGCCGGCAGAGTTCATTTTTACAGTCTCAGGAAGCCCTTGATGGAATTTCACGTCTTAAGTTGTGCATACATGTGGGTTTACATCTCAGGCTGGAAGCTGAATGTTTGTACTATATAAGTAACATAGAGTCAGTGTTCTTCATTTGTCTTTTAAAGGTTGTAGTTGAAGATTTTGCACTTGTCACATAGCAGGATATTAAAATAAAGGTAGAAGATAGACTGATAGCTGGTTTGGCTGGACTCCCATGTGGTACAGCTTGGAGTCATCAAGAGAGCTCCTAGTCTCTTCCACCACATACATGTCCATATGTGTTCTATGTCCTGGGGCTAGCCAAGATAAGACTGAAACTTATCTTTGTACCTTATAGCCTTGACCCTCAGTACAAATTTATTGAATGAATGAGAGACTGTAATAACGATCCCCAGAGAATTCTTAAACTGTGTCTTAGTTCATCAAGAACTTGACTAACAGTCAGCTTTTAGATACCTAAAAGTATTTTTGGTATTTCTCTGTCTGTCTGTCTGTCTGTCTGTCTGTCTGTCTGTCTGTCTGTCTGTCTGTCTCTCTGTCTCTCTGTCTCTCTGTCTCTCTGTCTCTCTGTCTCTCTGTCTCTGTCTCTGTCTGTCTGTCTGTCTCTCTCTCTGTATTTATTTCTTTAAAGAATATATACAAATGATCAGTATCAGCTAGTTTTTTTTAGCCAGTCCCAAGGAAGTGATCAAAAACAGTCCTTCAAGGAAGAATCTTGTTCAGGTAAAATGCTATGGAAATCCTCATTGTTCTATGTCATAAATAACTCAGGAATTTGACCTATCTCAGATACCTACCAAAGTAAACATTCTGCTATTGTACCACACCCTGCTTGGGCTTATGAATATCAGGACTGTCCTTGGGTGCATTCACTTGTGTGTCTGAGTTGTTGATGAAGAAAAATTTTCAAGAAAGGTAATGTATGAAAATTGCTAAAGCTCAAGTCATGATGGTTACAGATAAGTAAATCTATATTTGCCATGTATGGTCATAAAAGAAAAGTCTGGGCAAGTGCTCTCAACATTTATGGACTTCGCTATGATTCATCTGGCTGGGCCAGTGGCTCCAGCCAAGAGATATAGAGTGTCTTCAGCTGAATTTCTTTCCTAAATCATTTGACTGAGAAGAAGGCATTCTGTGTATTCAAAAGAAAATCCCAGGACTGGATTGGTAACAGGCCTGAGAAAGATTGCATGAAGAATTTCAAAAGTATTTTCTAGCCATTTTTTTCTCCTACCAAAGTATATAATTCTCTGAGCATTGTGTTGACCTGGGCTTATATATTCTAAGTGGCTAATCACTGTCCTCCCCTGCCAGAAGGATTGTGATCTATGCTTTTCTGGTAGATGCACTTCTATATAGACTTGCTTATTTTTGTGGTTTGGCTCTTGGGTCTAACTTGTGACTCCATTTCCAGGGGCAGAGTGATGGAGGACCACCCAGTCCTATGTTTCTTTTAAGTCTAAAAGCTTCTGATCTATGTCTTCATGTCATAATGGTATTCAGCCATCCTCGTCCCTGGCATGTATATGCAAAGGGGGAATAAGAAACTGGGAAAGAAGATACAGACAATAATGAGTGAGCCTGAGCTCAAGGTGGCTATAGTAGGATCCTCCACAAAAAAGAGTAGAAAACACAAAGCTTTCTTCTGTTGGAGAATTAAAATTGTCTCATTGCTCTGTGAGGGTTCTGTGTAGTTGCCCCCATACCCACTAGCTCTGTATCCATAAATTCAACTATGGGTTGAAAATATTTTTTGGGAAAAATACATCTGTGCTGAATATGTCCAAACTGTATTCTTATTATTATTTCATAAACAATACATGGTAATTACTTACATAGCCTTTACATTGTATCCAGTATTATAAGTAATTTAGACATGATTTAAATTATCTGGGGGAATGTGCATCAATTTTATATATCCACTATGCTATTTTTTATAAGGGACTTTCAGCACACAAGGATTCCGTTATTAGCATGGTTGGGGTGGGGGGCTGGAACCAACCCTTTGCCAATACCAAGGGATGGACTATACTCTTTGAGCTTCACATATCAACAAAAGTGAAAAGTCAGTGAATCTGAAATTTCTTGGACCTTGAACATAATTGACATGCTCTAGAATGCACTACCTCTTCCTGCCTGTGCCCAGCATCATAATGCTTTCTGATCATTGAACACTGGAAGTTGTTGACAAACACTGTAACTGCCAGGGAACTTCTTAGGTATGTGGCTTTTTGGTGTGATGAAACTGAGTTCCCTTCCTGTCTGCCTTCCCCTGGCTAATACAGAGTAGGATCAAAATGTTTTTCTCTGGAACCCTTTCTCTTTACTTGCTAGGTAGAAGTAGCCCAGTAGGAGGCCTCTGAGCATTGGTAAAGATAAAAGCTGATTCAGTCACATCTATTTCTTAGATAATCTGTATGGAATAAATCCATCAATGAATGATTCTTACGGCATTGGCTCTATGATGTTTTCTAGAAGAAAAAAAATACCATCAGGGCCCGTGTAAATCCTGCCTCTTATCTATGTATGCACCTAAGTGGGCATCTTGAGAGAACATTGGCAGTGTGCTTTGTGTCTGCAAGTAGATTTATCCGTCATTTATTATTAATTATTCCTGTGGGCAGCGCTGTGAAGCTAGTAAATATTAATAAACAATATGTGCTGATGATGAAGCTAAGACAAATGTATACCTTTTCTGTGTGTTTAGTTTTAAGCTAGTTGCACACAAATGATGATGAACTTGAAAAATAAGGCAAAGGAAACTGAGACCAAACTAAGCAGAAGTGAGTTTCAGATCTGATTTTAGGTGTTACGTATCTCCTTGTGTGATCTGTTCCTATTGCATGATTTGCCTGCTCAAGTACCAACATCTCCTGTCCCGCAACTGAAGAGACCTGTGTGGGGACCATCACTGCCTCTTAGGTGTTGGTTTGAGATGAGATTTTAAGGCTCCATATTCCCTGAGATCTGTGACTTGGTTGTCTGATAATAAAAAGTGTAGATGTTCATTATGGAAGTTTGCATATCACATAAAGCACATGGCATAGAGAAGGTAATAAATGATCTGCAGCCCTAGACATAAAGGCTAGCATGTTGCTTTAGCTCTGTCTCATCTTTTTTTTTCTTTTATTCATAAATTTTACATTTTCTTCCCATGCTAGGGATTGAACCCAGGGCTTTTGTACAAGCTGTACAAGCACTCTCCCAGGGAGCCATATCCCCAGCATTACATATTTTAAAACAAATTAGGATTATGCTCTGTAAGTTTTTTTGTGGCATGCCCCCAAAACCAGCCATAGTATTTTATGAAAGTGAGGAAAATGTAGACCATATGATGGACTAGTAGATTTTCTGCTGATACCTATCATATTTATAAAATAACTCTCCCTTAGAAAAGTGTGTATTGGGTAGCTGTGTGTTAGCAGGCCTCGTATTACTTTCTTTGTGGACTATGCATAGCCTGAGTAATGCCATGTTCAGCTACATGGATGCCAGTGCCTGGAGATTACGTCATTGAGCAACTGTCAGACAGATAACTCAGTTGTTCTCTAAACATTAAAAAGTCTTTTTATAAGTATCACTTGATCTCCATTCTTAATTTTTATAGATTCCCCACCCCCACCCCATTTATGTATTTGGTACAGGGTCTCACTATGCAGCTTGGACTTATAGTGATCCTCCTGTTTCCAGCCTCCCCAGTGCTGGGATTATAGGTGTACACCACCACACCCATACCCAGGGACTGGGGATCGAATCCTGGTCCCTACTCTTGCCAAAGCAGGTACGTAGTACACTGAGCTATCTCATTGGCGCCTCGATTTTTAGTTTTTGATGTTAAAAGAATACATTTTATTTAACGACAAAGAAGTGAAGGAAAAAAGCCATAAGTGTTATCCACTTAGATACTTGTATTATTTAACCCTAATGTTCTTGTCATTCATTGCAGTACCACATACAGAGAGTAAGCATACCTTACCCAAAAAGTTGAAGACTGGCAGTTGAGATTTGAAGTTTTTCATATTTGAAATTATTTATACAGATTTTACCTGTTGAATACCTAATTTGAAATTCAAAATGTGCTGTGCTCAAAAGTTTTAGATTTGAGATATTTTAGAGTTTGGATACTTAGCTTAGGATTGCTGAATTTCCGTGTGTATGTTTTAGTCATAGCTTTGAAGTTGGGTTGCAAACATACTTTGTGCTTTGCATTTTGTGGTACCTTCTCTATCTAATTCATCCTCCAGGTGTGGCTCAGGTGCCTCATCCTTGCTGCCCAGGACAGACCTGCCTCCTCTTGGTGGCGTCAGTGCAGTTTAGCGTTTCTGTGGGTGTTGATTTGATCTGTAGCTTACCACACTGGGTAGAAACCCAGAAGATAGACGAACCTGCTGGCTTTGCTCATAGTGGTAAGAGTTCTTGCATTATTCCAGCAAGAATAATTTAATGAAGCCATGAAAAATAATTTCACCAACTACCTAGTATGCTATTGTATTACCTTACTAAAATTTCTTGAATAAGTAGTCCTCTCTTGAAATCTACATTGATTCTGATTTTTTCCCTGTCTTAAACATGCTGAACATTCTTATACGTAAATCATTGCCTCCATCTCTAGTTATTTCAGTAGGTAGTTTTGTAGAAGTAAAAGTACCAAGCAAAGGGGTTACTTTTGTGTTCTAATTTTATATAGCCATTTGTTGGAATGTGAATAGGGCCTTGGTTCTCAAATAAATTATGCAGTGGGTATGTCTGGGAGAGTAGGAGCCACACTTCCTGGTTGGTTTCATGGTCCCAGTGTAAAAAAGCACTCTTAAAGCCTGTCTCTTGTTTGGTCCCCTTTCCAGGAGGGTTAGCTTGGTGCCCATTCTAGGAAGATTAGCTCTTTGTTACTTATTCATTCCACTACTGCAGAATGGCTGCTCTGGATGCAGTGCCACCCATTGTCTCTTAGGAACCTCAATCTGGGTCACTACTGTCACCAAGAATGAACTCCATGATTGTGACTCTTATTTAGGGAATATAGTAAGTGCTGAAATGGTTTCTGAACAAACTAAACTCCTTGTATTGACATGTGGTTCTCCTCTTTTGGCAAAATTATAACAGTTATTTTCAGAGTTCTGAAAGAAAACTAGAGGTACCTAGCCTAGGAAGTACCTAGCCTAAGGATGTTGACTTTGGGGACTGCAAACACTACTGCCAGCCCATGCTGAGAAGGCCAGCACTTTATGCTTTCCAAGGAGGGGGACATCAAGCCTATGATGCCTATGAGGCCATCATCTGTCCCATCTGGGCTGCCTTTGGAATGGACATACAGCCCTGACCTCCTGACAACCAGCAGTTCTTGGCTCTAAGTCTATACTCCTTAGAGCAGCAGTTTCTGAAACAGTTCAAACTCTTAACATTGAGAGCTCTGAAGAGGGCGCCCCCCCCACCCCATATATGCATGCATGTGTTTTACATCTATCAACACTGACCATTTAAGAGATAAAAAAGCAGTTCTTTTTAATGGTATCAGTATGAAGATGTCAATATAGATTACAAATCTTCTAATAAATGCATCAGAAAGGCAAGTAATAGTAGTTTGGGCCCCCTGGGCCCTTGAAAGGGTCCAAGGGAGCAAGGGGTCTCCAGGCCTCACCTAGAAGACAGTAGCACCCTAGCATTTGAATTTCCTTCTGTCCAAATTTGGCATTATTCATTTCTCATATACATATCACCATTCACCAGCCTCTGGATCCTCCAAACCGACTCTTACTTGGGATCCCAGGGCTTCTCTTCTTGTGCCCTTGCTGGCCCTCTCACCACACTTAGACACTGTACATGCCTGGGATCTTCTCCAACTACCCTCAGGTTCCACAAAACTCAGCTCCCATTGCACAGCTTTATTAGGACAGTGGTAAAGGCACATCTATCAGCATTAGAGACTTTCTGCCAGGACACAAAACATGTTTTAAATAGAGCAAAGAAATTTAAATGGGAAGAAATTATAGCATGAGTGAGTTTATCCCTTTCAATATAATCTTATTTAATAACAAAAAACTTACAAAAATGTGCATTTTATCCCACTACAAAGGCAACATAGCAAGGTCTATACTGTGGTAATTACATGTTTGGGGTTTCATTCCTTCTTTAAACTAGATTTATATTATTTCAGAAAATCAACCATTGCAGAAAAAAAGACTATTCATTTATTCTATTGCTGGGTGGCCCATACACTGTGAAAATAGGTCAAGAACAGTAATCTAAATTGACTGCTGATAAATAATTAAAGCTAATGGAATTTTCTCAAATCTGTGAACTAAAATCTTTTGAGAAATTGCCAGGAGTTACTGTCTGCTGTTGTATAGAAAGATATTTTTTATTTAGCACTCCAGTTTAAATGTCATTTACAATTACCCTTTTCCTATCCCTGAGACTGGAAGGAATCTGTGTTCATCTGTAAAAGCAGCCAGACCCAGATCCCCATCGATAGCTGCCTGAGTCATCTTTGGATGATGTGATAGGAGATGAAGGTTCCAGTATCTAGAACAAAGAGAAACTTCACTTTGCACCAAGCTCTGTGGTTGGGTGTCACACAATATACTGTACTGTTATAAGAGTTTCAGACCTAACCTGAGCTCATTTGTGGATTAACAAGGAAAAATTACAAGTGCCCTGCCTTCACTCCCTCCATGCTATGGTTTGAACCCAGAGGTACCCTACCGCTACCTGTTTCCAGCTCTTTTAATTTAATTTAATTTAATTTTTTGAAACAGCCTCAGTACATTTCCCACACTGGCCTTGAACATTTTTAATCTTCCTGCCTCAGCCTCCCAAGTAACTGGGGTTACAGGTATGCACCATCTTACCCACCTTTGAGTCATAGCTATCTTAAATGACATTTGGGGAATAAGTACTAAGAATAATTTGTCCTTTGTATCTAATTGTGATTTCTGTCCTTAGCCCTACCAGGACCTTCATATGTTGGATATATGTTGATAAAAATTATTAGAAGAGATGGCTTAAAAATGAGGCAGATTGCTTATTATAGTAAGCAGTGGGAGACTAATCTATAACAATGTAGGTATTGTGCAATATGTGCATTTTCCTTTATTGGTAAAAAAAGGTTTGCCACCGAGCCTGGCTTGCTGTTACCTTTTAGAGAGGGCATAGTTTTGTAAAACTGCTATATTTATGTCTGATTTAATGTTGTATTTGCTGCTTTGTTATATTTATACATGGTGAAGTCAGTTTCTCAAATCACACTTTTTTTTTTTTTAATACCTTTATAGGAGTATTTTTGAATTCAAAGGATGGTCTTCCATTCAAATTGCTCCTCCCTAGCATTTGGAATTTGTACTTATGAAATTTGTAGATTTGTAGATTTGTAGTTTGTACTTAAGAAAATCTTTAGAATTTGGGGTAGGCTGGGTAGATGTGGTGTGAATGCTGTCATTGAGTAGTAATGAAATCATTCCTTCTCTGATGCAGGGGCTCTC
This sequence comes from Capromys pilorides, assembly GCA_004027915.1. Lineage (NCBI taxonomy): Eukaryota > Metazoa > Chordata > Mammalia > Rodentia > Capromyidae > Capromys > Capromys pilorides. Next base: position 8,839 of record PVKN010013521.1, on the reverse strand, counting down.
TACCTAGCTCCTTGCACAATGTGAGTCATGGGGCAGATGGCATTAAAGATGCTGATGAAGGGGCCCAGAAGACAAGACCTCGCTGAGAAGGCCCTAAGGGAGTGTGTCTCACTTTTTTCTTATTGCTGGGACAAATAACCCAACACCTTAAATGAAAGAAGGAAAGATTTAAGTCAGTTAGTGGAGGTTTTAGTCCATGCTCAGCTAGCTTTAAGGCAGGGTGGCACATGGCAGAGAGCAGCCAGTCATGGTGACAGCAAAAAGTAAGAGCAAAAGGAGCGGCAGCAGCTCAGGCCACTAGCTAGCCTCCCTCCCCTTATGTTATAATGCAGAGTATCTGCCCCAGGGCACTCATATCCTTAATTCTAACATTGAATCAAAAATCAGTCACAAACTAGAAGCTGCCCCATGATTGCATGAGGCTTTGGGGGGACAACTAGGCAAAAACCATAATAGAGTAGGCAGAGCACTCATAAAAGGCTGTGGGAAGAACCAAGTGTCAGCATCTAGCCACTCTTGGAAGGATGATCAAGGCTCAGTGAGCCCACTTTGGCCATTCCAAGTTTCTCTGATCTTGGGGACAACTTGTCTCTAGGGATATGAGGAACTGTCTGTATGGTCTCCCATTGAAGGAGGCACCCATAAGGACCACAGGAGTCACCCTGAATTTTCTTTTCACTCTTCTTTAAAGTGAATTATTCACCATTACTAGTATCTGCAGCCTACAGGACAGTCTTCCCCCAAGTATCTGTGTTCCTCAGCACAATGTGTAATACGGATCCCATGATGAACCCCAATCTGATGGCCAAAGAACTTAGGGTGGGGTATTGAACCAAATGACAATGGTATTTCCAGTTACAGTTGACCAGCTCATAGGTTGTGTTTTCAGAGAGGACATCTCCGGCACCACACTGCTAGTTCTCTGCCTATCCTTTGTGATTGCTCAGCCCGAGGCTCAATGTGTCTCAGAGTAAAATAACTTTTGAAATGTATTTAAAATGTATACAAGATAGGACAAATAGTGTTCTGTTCTCCAGGTTTCCTCATCCATCTGTAACAGCTGTCACCACCGTACTTCCCACTTCTTGTCCCTCCCTATAAATCAATTAGATGTCAAAATCATATTTTATAAATATTGTAGTATGTATCTCAAAGAGACAAGACCCTTTTTAAAAAAAGAAGATTATAGTACCTAAAATGTAGACCACTATAATTTTCAAAACTGTCTGGGACTTGTTATTCTAAGTTTATTTTGTGGTGTACCATGTTTTTTAAATTATTATACTCAGTGTGTTTACATGTTTTACCATCTTCAAAATCAAGCTAAGTATAATAATCAGGTTCATCCCAATATTTGTGTAGCATAAAATAAATGGTGCAGCTTATATTTGATGATACCAGAGTTAATGAAATATGCTGCAGAGTGACGTTTCCAAGTCAGAATCTTCTTGCTTTGAGGCCTCAGTAAGTAGGGGAACCCAGAGTTTAGTTAGCAAACTCAGTAGAGATGATATTTTCCAGCCTGGGCGAGTGTGTGATATGTTACCTTTTTTATTATTATTATTCTTTTTAATCCTCATTCATTCATTCATTCGGTACAGGATATCGCTATACAGCTTGGACTCGTAGTGATCCTCCTGTCTCATCCTCCCCAGCACTGGGATTACAGGCCTGTACCACTACATGTGGGGTTCTGCGGCCAACACAGCATGCCATATGGGGGATCAAGCCTGGGTCCTTGTGCTTGCCAGGCACAAGCTTAGACTGCTAAGCTATCTCTCTAGCCACCTCCTTGGTTTGTAACGCAAGTCAGCCCTATATTTTGCCAAGTTGAACCCTACTGTTGATGGTTTGTGTGTGTTTGTCCCCACAAAGCCTCATGTAGTCATTGGGGCATGGTTCTAGGGTTTATGATTAATTCATGATCCAAGGCTGGGATTGTGGGTCTCGTGCTGCTGGGATGATGAGTGTGAGTGCTGTACCCAGCCTGGGGCAGATGAAGAGAGAGGCTTGTACTGCCACTGCTGCTCCTCCCTTTTGCTTTTGCTTTTTGCTCTTTGCTGCCGTCATGAACAGTTGCTGTGTGTGTTGGAGCCAGCTGAGTATGAACTGAAACCTCCACCTCTATGTGCTAAATAATTGCCTTCCTTAATTTTGGGTGTTGAGTATTTTGTCCCAGCAATGAGAGAAAAGTAACCGAGACATTCACCCAAACCTGTACCACTCAAACACAAAGAAAATGTGAACTGAATCGAGAGAGGGAAAAGAGATAGAGTTACCTTGGACTGGCTGCCATCAGCAAGGTCAAGTTGCTGAGAGCATCGCAGACCTTGTGCACAGTAGAGTTGTCCTGCAGAGGTGTACCTCAGTCATCTCAGTACAACTCTAGAAAAATATCTAGATTATCTCATTTTTGCAAAATAGGTTCATTTTATGACTCCAAAGATGTGTTTATGTCTCACAGCTATCTCTTGTTTACATGCAGTGTTGTGGTAATCCCCTTGAACTTCTTGTCTCTCTAAATACACACAATCCTAGAGTCACTATCCCTGGGAGACAGCACAACTCAGTGCTCTAGCTGTGGTAGTTACCAGCCCTGTGTCTGGCGCATGACTCTGGGACTGGCATCTTACCATTCTGCCTGGCCTTGTCTGCCACAGGAGCCCAAGGTTCGAGAGGGGAGACAGAGCCTACCAAAACCACCCAGTCTAGTGTATAGAAAGCTGAAATCCGCAGCCTGAGCTTCCAGAGAGTGTGTGTCCATGTCTTTCTCTGTGCCCACAGGTGCTGCTAAACATTACACGGCAACTATGTGCTTTTTGCCCTTTACCTTTTAAATCGGAATGATTTTCTTTACCAATTCTCATTACCTATGAAATGCCTTGATAGCACTTGCTGTTGTGTTTTCTGATCTAAAATGTGTGTAGTAAATCAGAGGTTTCAAAAATAGTGAAAATCCTTTTCACATAGAATAAACATTACTGTGTTATTTGCTATGTACTCAAGGGAGGGGTTAAAATGAGCTATTTTGGGTTTTGCCAACAGACATCTGATATTAATAATCTCATGGACATCACTCTGTGTATTAAGATATTTGTTGCTTTTTGCTTAACAGATGGTACAGGAGTGAAGAAAATTGCTATCAGTGAAAAGCTATAACTGAATTAAGGATGTAACCCTAAAGTATTGTTAGGATTTCAAATGTGTTAGTTACCTAATTATCACCTGTTCGTGTGTGGTTTTCATCATCCTGCTTTCTTCCACTGGTGACTGTAGTGAAGGGCATGTGGATGGACAGGACAACCAGAAGCAGCAACAGCCTGCTTTCTGGGCAGCTAGACAACCAAGGGCACTCCACTCCACAAACGTAATAAATTATGTCATTCCTTTGCTTACCAATTGCAGAGAGTCTCATGGGTCAGAATTGAGCATCTTTGGATCTCTTTCTGTAGTTTAGCACAAACCCAGATAATATTTGCAGACAGCAGAATTGGATAAGAAATTTCTCAAACTGCCAAAAGTAAAATTAGAACAAGTGACTTTTAGCTGGCAACTTGAAGCACATATGTGTCAGTTTGTGTATGATGTGTGAATATATAGTGGTTTCTTTCTCCTCAACAATCTTTGTGTGTGTGTGTGTGTGTGTGTGTGTGTGTGTGTGTGTAGACACATCCCACTGTAATACCAAAAAGTTTGCTTCAGTGAGTCCATTTATGTTACATGCAGATGCTCAAATCAATGATAGCCAGTTAGTTGAAAGGAGTTTGCTTGCTTTAAGGCCGTAAGAAGTATAGCTCTTTAGCTTTCCTGAAATCCTGACATAGTATATAGAAATAATTTTGTCACCCCAGAGCTGGTGCTTCTCAGTTGGTACTGTCATGATGCTAGCCCTGTACCAGGTCAGCAGAGTTGGAGGGAGACTGGTAGGAGGCACTGTTGACTACCCATCTGACCTTAACTTGAACATTCCCATCAAGTTTTCTGTCCTTCCTTGGCAAATTTGTGGTCTCAAATGTTCAGGATCCTGCTTTTCTTATTCCAAGACTCCATCCAGCTTGTCTATTTCCCCTTTGCTTTAGACCCTTTTTGAGCCCCTTGAGTAATACATGGGTCTGTTTGCATGCCACTGCATTGCTGTCTGAATGTTCGTCTGACTATAGCACAGCTTGGATAGAGAGCTGGGTTCAAACCCTAACTAATTCTTCCTGTGTTGCCTTATACAACTTACTTTTCCTTCCTGAGCCTCGGTTGTCCTTATCTGTACATTGGACCAGTCTCTCATGTGATACAGGGTGTCCTGGAAAGAAATGGATCCATGCTGAGCGTGTCGCACATTTATTTGGCAGCACTCATTTGGCACTTGTAGATCTTGTCTACCTTCTATATCTCCTTTTCCGGCTTCGATTTCTCAAAACCTTCTGCACACTTGCTACAGCTGGTTCCTACCCTTTACCCTACTAAAGCTTCTCAGCTGCCAGGAGCTCATCAGGGGCTAAATTCAGTTCTTATCCTGTCCTCACCTCCATGACCAGCATTGAGTACAGGGACCCCCTGCTCCACAAACTCCCCTTTACCTAGCTCTATATTCTGTTCTCTTACGCCTCTCTCTCAGTGCCCATTTGCTGCTCTGTCCCAGGAGAGCCCTGATTTGCAAGTGCATCTCTTAGCCATGAACTACCGAGGATGGTGGCCACGCCATGTACAGCTGTAGAACACTTAACCTGTGGTCGGTCAAAACAGGGATGTATTATACGTGTAAAATAAAACACATACAATTGCAAAGACTTAACAGGAAAAAAAATGTAAAATACCTTATTACTTACTGTGAAAGGACAGTGTTTGGGATACATGGGGATGAAATTAAAATGAAATATGTATGTGCTTCTGTTTGTGTCTTTATAGTTATAGTTCTGTTTGTGTTTGTACTTACTAGAAATACACATGTGTGGCTGGTGTTGTTTTTGTTGGACAGAACTATCTTGGAACCAGGAGCCCAGCCTCAAGGGCTCTTCTGCAGGTGGGCTGATCTTCTCCACCTACTGGTTCTCAACTCTCTTTGAAGGTGTTTTTATGTTTTGTTTTGTTTTCCATCTACTTGTTCATTTATGGATTTCATGCTCATTGAGTCCCCCTATGTGCCAGGCCCCACTGTAGGAATGGAGAAGATAGAAAGATGCACTGCAAAGTACAACCCAGGCTCACTGGCACTCTGAGCAAGGGGTCCAGCTTGAAGGCTTGGGCTGGTCTTATTGCTCTCCAGACTACCTCCAGTTCACAGATCACAGGTTGCCTTACTCCAAACTCTGGCCACATCAACAGACTCCCTCATGATACAGTGTGGTGTTGTGACTACTATGGGATGGACTGAACTAGAAAGGGCTGACAAAGGAACATGAGGTATGGAATAGAACCAGCTTCCAATCTTCTTGAGTTGTAAACCCTTGTGCCTTGTGTCCTCAGGAAAGTAGTGCCCAGCCCTATGTTGAATGTAGCAGATAAACCTATTTCTGGCCCTTTTGCAGCTTTAGACTGGACAGGAGGAGGATGCACTACTGTTACCATGGCCTGATTAGAGAATTCAAAGTGAAATTGCCAGAAGTGTGTACAGAGACAATGAGTCCTCCCTGCTTCCACTTCCAGGAGCCCTGGGTTCCTCTTTCAGCAACCAAGCATCACTAGAGGCCATCTGCTATCAATACAGCAGAGGAGGGTCCTGGGCTGTACCCATGTCACAGTTGCATTTGGCTTTGCCTGACTTTTTGTGGGCAGAGAGCACTCAGAGCACAACTACCTGTGTTTATACTTCCCGCATGGCTGCCTATATTCACCAAGTGGGGCTTATTCCTTCTGATTAAAACATAGGCTTTGCCACAGACTCTGACTATGATCAGGTTGGGCAAGATCTTGCTTCCATCATTCTTTGCCCTTCACACCCTATTTCCCCTCATTTCCTTTTCAGTGTCAGGTTTGGGCCTGTCTTTCTAGAGTACAGTGGGCTTAACAAAGGAAAGTTTCACTTTTTTATTGCTATTATAGCAACTTGCCACTGCCCTAATGGCTTCAAATGATTGAAATCTATCATGGGATTGTGCTGGAAATTAAGGATCCAAAGTGGAATCCACTGGGTTAACACAAAGGTGCCAGTACAGTTATACTTTTAGAAACTCCAGGGGCATCTGTCTCTGTCCTCTCAAGCTTCTCCTGGGGATACACTTTCTCTGGCCAATATCCCAACTTCATTCCCACCTTGGCTTCCATCCTCAAATCTTCTTCCTGACTCTGGCCCCGCTTCCTCCCTTTGTGAGGACACTGTGATGACACAGTGCCCAACTGGATGATCCCAGATTGTCTTCCAGATTCATAGCTCTTAATTTAGTCATACCCACAAAGTCCATTCTTTCTACCACATTGACAAATTATTCATAGGTTCTAGGTATTGCAACATAGACAAATTTATCTTATTTATTTGAAACTGGTAATGAATCTTAATTTTTTTAAAAAAAAAAACTTGGTGTTGAAATACAGAAAATCATCCAGTGGAAAGAACAAATTGTTGGTTTCTCCAAGGAAATAATAGTAAGATAAGAAAATAATAGTAAGTTAAGAATGCATTCTTTAGAATATGGAAAAGGGTGGGGCCAGGGAGATAGCTCAGGGGCACTGCCTGGCAAATGCAAGGTCCTAAGTTCTATCCCTGGGTCTGCAAAAAAAAAAAAAAGGAAAGTGATATGGGTGTGTGTGTGTGTGTGTGTGTGTGTGTGTGTGTGTGTGTTTTGCTGGGGATGGAACCCAGAGTCTTGAGTATGCTAGGCAAGTGATCTGAGCTACACCCCAGCCCTTACTATACTTCTTTGATCAAATGTTTTTACCAGGTTGTGACACAAAGTAACATGTTGTAGTTAGGTTTGACAGAAGCTCATGAGGCAACCTTGTCCAACGGGTTCCTGCAATAGGAGATATTCAAGATCTGCCTACTTCATAGGGCCATTAAGCAGTTGAGATGTGACTGGTGTAACAAAATTCATCAACTTTATACCATTCTAGTTGTTACAGATAGATATAAATATCCATATGTGCTTGGTGGCTCTGTGTGGCACAACATAGACTAGAGTAAGTCTTCCTAACCAAACTAAGTAGACCTTAGGAGGCCTCAGTGGATTAATTTGTAGTTCTGTCTCAGAGGGCAAGAGAGTAGCTTTCCTTGTATTCTCAGAAAGCTTCATGACCCCGAAACCTAAGGGGCCTCCTGCCTGTAGGACTGTGCCTTGATTCAAATTTATCTTTCCTTTTATGTTTTCTTGTAGCATTGGGTTTGTTTTTCTGGAATAATACTTTTATTTTCTCCCCGTCATTGATTGATTGATGTGTTTGTCTTTATCACTGCTAATCAGTTTCAGTTGAGCATGTATATCAAAGTAACTTTGGAGTTTAAACAATTGTTATTGCTTGGTCTTAGCCCTAGACCTAGTGACTCTGATCCCACATATAGATTATGCTTAGAAATGTGGCTTCTATTTTGAAAGTGTCAATAATGAAGTTGCGTTCTTCAAGTACATTCCCAATCACTTCATTATAAATAAAATACTTTGAAAGACATAAAGACATACATATTGGATGTCTCCATGTTACAAAATGGGTATAGTCTGGCGACTTGGGATAAAATTTCTAGTAACTACATCGGACATGGATTCAGAGCAAGCTGGATCTCCTACTAACCATGCACAGATAGCCCATATCTATCTCAGATGGATTTGTATCAAACCTACATTACATTTTATTCTAAGTCAGTGATCTCACTTGGATCGACAGAAAAAAACTGGTCCTTAGCACATTCCAACCAGGACTTAGCAGAAATAAAATCTAGTACTCTTGCATAATTCAGTATAAATTCTGAAGTCAGCACTGTTTGTTTTAGGAGTGACGCTCAGAAAGAACCAGGGAGGTTTTATGCAGTGATAACTAGCACAGAACCCCAAGCAATTCTTAGGAAACCCTAACCAATGTTTCTCTTCTCTTTCTTCCTCCATTGGCCATTTGTTGACCGACTGTCCTGCTCCAGGATTTGCGCAAGCAGGTAGCGCCACTGCTGAAGAGCTTCCAGGGGGAGGTAAGTCTTTATCTTTACCCTGAGCCACCTCCATACTTTCAGTCTTTGTTTTTATTCACACTAGATAAATGCCACTGACTGAAGACACCTAGCCTGATGAAGACTTCTGGGCTACAGTGGCCCCACGCCCCACCATTTTACAAGTTTTCTTTTTTTTTGTGGAACTGGGGATTGAACTCCGGCTATTTCCCCAGCCCCTCACCCCACCAATTTAGTACTTTACAGTGAGACTTCTTTCCACTGTGTCCTCATTGAAAGGCCCTCTGGAAAGGGAACCATATTCAGAATACAAAAAGATAAGATGCATTTCAGGGAAAAGTGCTCCATTTGGTTGTTGCTTCCTACAATAGAATGAGGTTGTTTGGCCCCTGTCTTTAGGGACCCACAAACTACTTCCAGGAAGCTGTTTACTTTGTGACCATGAAGACACCCACGAGAAACAGACAGTTGAGAAAGTTTGGTGCTTGCTTGCTTTTTTTTTTTTAAGATTGAGCCAAAGATCATCTCACTGGACTATATAACCTATCATTTTAAAAATTTTTTATTGTGTGACAGAGTTTCACTATGTTGGCTGGCAGTGTATGCTTGAACTTACAGTTTTCCTGCTTTAGTCTCCCTTAATGTTGAGATTATAGATGTGCACCACTATGTTTGGTTTAATCTGGTTCTTTATGGGAAGCTGATGGGGAGAAGTGCAACTTCATTTGATCCAAAACACAGAGCATCAGGCAG
>PVKN010013520.1:0-19871 GCA_004027915.1 Capromys pilorides | reverse complement strand
AAAAAAAAAAAAAAAAAAAAACAGAAAAAGCAATTAAAAGCATCATTCTTGTGAAAGCCTGAGATACTGCTTAGAACAAAGAATAAAGGTGACAACCACCAACCCTAAGGACCACAACACAGCTAATACTTAGTGACTTCCATGTGCCAGGCACTGGTCTAAGGACTTTGTCTTGCTTACCTGAGTTAAGCTTCTATATGACCCTGTAAGCAGGTGATAGTCATTAGCTGTGAGTTGCTAGTAAAGGAATTAAGGATTATGGAACTGGAATAACTCGCCTAACAAGTAGCAGAGCTCAAATTGAGGCCATCTAACTGCTAAACTTTGCTTTCTTATACCATTATGCCTGTTGTCTGCAAATCTGAAGAGCCTCTTCTAAATTAGTTAGCATTCCAAGGAACAGGGTGTTTTATTTCAAGAACTAGGAAATAAACTTTAATCTGAGTCTGTGTTATTGAGTGATCAAATCTGGCTCTTATTCTTGCTCAGGAAATAATGAAATTCTTCACTCAGCAAATTTAGGTGTATCATTGCTATCTATGTCATCTCTCAAGCTAGGACAAGCTCTGTATCAAATATATGAAACAGTAAATAAAGTAAGGAGCAGAGAGAGGGTTAGCCCTCAGGGTGTTCCCAATCTGGGAAGGGAAGTAGCCTTGTTAAGAAGTCACCACTTCCAGATGTGTTAGATGCAGTGGTGGGTGAATGGACAGTGTCCTCCTAATACCCTAGCTAAGGGCAGGGTAACGTGGCAGGTCGATGGAAAGAAGTGGCTAATGCTTTAATTTGTTTTGTCTCCTTTTTTCAATTGTTTCTCCTTTCTGTCTTCTTAATTTATTATGCATTTCTTTTTTCTTTTCTTTCTTCTTCCAATTTTACATACATATATCTGCTAATATGAATAACTGGTTGGAAGATAACACTATGCATTACAACAAATACTGTGAAATTCATATTACTTGCTAAGTAAAAATCTGTATTACTTGTAATTTTTTGTTTTAATTCTAGCTTGTACTACTCTCTTTAAAGAATAAAAAATAATTTTAAAAAAATTTTAAAAATAAAAGATCATGAATTGCACAGCAAGGTAGGCCTGCGATTAAGTCCTGGATTTAAGTGGCTTGGGCCCCTACACAAACTCATGAACTTCCTGAGCTTCTGATTTTTATCAGTTTTGTGTGCTGTTAGCAAATAGCCCCCACAGAGTGACAAGTCTGTCCCAGTGCACGGCCTGCTGTATGTTAAGGTATGTGTAAATGAAACCACCAGGGAGACCAGCCACTGATCTCCTGGGGAATCAGGAGTGGCCCAGTGAGTAGGAAGGGGTCATCTCAGAAGAGACTCTGGACAAAAGCAGGAGGAGGTGAACTTGCACTTGTATCCCTGAGTGTAAGCTCAGGGAAGAAAACACTGCTAGGACCAAAGGAGCCCAGGACTCAAGCTATAGATGTAAGAAGCGCCAAAACCAGAGTGTCTCAGTTACTCTTCTCTCATTGCTGGGACAAATATCCGACACCCAAATTGAAAGAAGGAAAGGTTTATGTAGATCACAGTTTCTGGGGGTTTCAGTACATGCTCAGCCGAGTCCAAGGCAGAGGGGCACATGGCAAAGAGCAACCTTTCATGGCAGTGACAAAGAGCAGAGAGCAAAAGGGAGGAGTAGCAGCAACAATGGCTGCAGAGAGCAAGTCTGCCTCCCTTAAGCTGAGTTCAGGCTCTCTGCCCCAGGCTGGGTGCAGTACTCACACCTATAATCCCAGAAGTACTAAAACCCATAATTCCAGTGTATCACGAGTTAATCTCAAACTCCAAGAGTTCCTGCCCCATAACTGCATGAGACTTTGGGTGGACAGCTAGACATAAACCATAAACACAGAGCGTGATTGCCACAGATGTAAGCACAGGAATTCATCACAGTGTTGTTTGTAGTGAAAATGAATGAGTACGTCTGTGAGCACACAAAGGAATACACAAAAACAACCTCAATCTCATGAAAAGGAGATTAGATAAAGGAATTATGGCATCATCATAGAATGGATTACCACACAGCATTCTTTAATGAGGACTATGTATGTAGACTTACATAGGGAGGCATCTGCAACACAAAGTTCAAGAAAATGCCAGTTATGGAACAGTATGTGGAATGATCCCAAATTTGAAAATCCTTAAGCAACAACATTAGAAAAATTTTTACCAAACCACTGAGATTGTTGATCTCTGAGGAAGTGTTAAGTAAGGAAGGGTAATGTATCAATTATTATGAATGCACTACTAATGTGTTTTGAAACTATCCTATTGTTATTGCTTATTAAAAATAAAAAATTTTTAAAAAACTTAATAAAAAAAAGTAAGGAAAGGTATAGATGATATTACACTTTCTACTCTATATGCTTCCTCAACACTTGAATTCTTTTTAAAAACCTGCATTTCTAATATAAATTTCATAATCAAAATTATATTAAACTTTAATGCCCTGAAAAATTTTATTTATTTATTTTAATGTATTTAATACAGGGTCTCATTGCACAGCTCGGGCTCATAGTGATCCTCCTACTTTCAGCCTACCCAGCACCAGGATTGCAGGTGTGTGCCACCATGCCCAGACTTGGTAGCCAGCTCAGCATGCCCAGGAGCTGGGCTGGCGTGGCCTGCAGTACAGAGTATTGAACCGGGTCCCTGCACTTATCTTAGTCTCCTGAGCTTTGTCCTGAAGAATTTTAGTAAGATTTATCTTAGAAGATGCTGTTGGAAGATCACTGGTTACCTACACAAAAGCAGGGTCAGAGCCAGAGCGGTGGCACAAGGTGACCAAGCAGTGAAGTAAAGGAGGCATCACTCTGTGCTGTATATCAAATGGAAGAGGAGGAGCTATAGAAGAAAGGAAACTGAAGGTTTCTATGAAAACCCTCAATGGCAGTCCAGGGAGAAATGCAGGAGGAGAAAAATCAGTGGAAGACGTATTTGAAAGGGAAAGGAAGACAGGAAGAATGGGAAGAGAGAAAGAAGGAACTGAGAGGAGAAAGAAAGGGAAAGAAATGGTGGCTGACAATCCTGGGAGCTCTGCAAAAGCATGGGTGACCTCCAACATCAGTAAAGTGAGTGGAAGTGGTTTCCTAGAATTAAATGAGCAGGATGGCCGATGGTGAGCTAGGGACGGGTGGAGGCCAGAGGTGAGGAGAGGACCTGATATCTGAGTACAGGGGTAGGGGGGTGAGGTGAGGGGAGTTGGAAGGGAGCCCTTTGTCCTTCTTCATTCCCAACTAAAGCCTGCCCAGCTAGCAGAGCTAGGCAACTCTCCCATTTCTGGACTCCCATTCCAGGTTTCTGGCTTCCTTGTTCCAGCCACCTTTGGTTCCTTCCAGTGCAAGGCTTTGTTTTCTATAACATTCCTGGGGATGTGAAGGTGAGGAGGGGCAGGAGGGTGGAGGCCTGGGGCTCCTACTGGGAACAATGCTGCTTCTGGGTATTTTGTCCCTTGTGGAATAGGACTTTTTGGTCTTACAGGAGGAGCATAAGCAGTTTGTTCATTTGCTACAGTGTGCTCAGAGTGCCTGCAGGCCCTCGCGGCCAAGGGCCTTTCCTCAGACCCTTCAGCAGAACATTATCAGACCATGTGTCTTGGTTTTTCTATCATTTTCATTGATGATTTTATCTCTGCTGAAGTCATTCTGGGTAAATGCTACTAGGAATGTGGAAGGACAGAAGGAAGAAGAGAGAAAAGTGGAATGAAAGTGAGAAATGGGAAGAAGAAAAGGAGTTTCTGACTCTCAGAAGAAGATAAAGAAGGGCCGATGATAAAATCAGATTAGTATCCTGGAGCCAGATGGGAGGATTGCTTAAGTTCCAGGTGAAGAACTTCACTGAATTTCTTCAGATAGGGAGATGTGGTAGGAACCTAAGTTTTCAATCCCAAAGAACCCATTCCTTTTCTTTCTACCTGGAGACTGGCTCAGCAGAACCACACACACACACACACACACACACAGCTCTACCCCACCCTAGCTCACACTTCTCAGGCAGACATGGCTTCAGGAGGAACATCACCATCATTTGGGGAGGGGAACAGAAAAGACCTGCTTGGCTAGAGAAAGATGGGCTATTTCTGTGTCCAGAATCTGAAGGCTCTGGACTAGCTACACCAAAAACAAAAGGCCCTGAAACCTTAATATCTACAAATACCAGAGCTGAAAGAGTCTCAGAAATTTCTGAGACAGAATTCATCATTTCCTCCCTATCTCTGTAGTACTTTGGGCAGATAGCATACTGTTGAGAAATTATTGTCGTGAACTTAGCAAAAGTCTATTTACCCACTGCTGCATAAAGAAAGCATTAACACTGAACAGGTTTCGTGAATACTTGTTACAGTTCATCTCCCTCCCACATCATCCCACAGATGGGGGACGGTATTCAAACAAACTGAAGAGAAATCCCATGCTACTGTCTTTCTCAGGCTCACAGAACTCTGGCTAAAGGCTTGATTCAGCCTATGGTATTTAGCTAAAAACATGAAGGCGTCCACAGAGTCCCACAAGATGGAAAACCATTAGTTCTAATGCACAGTGCATTCCATAGAGGACCAGCCTGGAAACACACTGGAAATGGCTTTATAAGAAAAAAGAGATTTATACTGGGCATGGTGGCACATGCCTATAATCTCAGGACTTGGAAGCTTAGGCAGCAGATCGTTGTGAGTTTGAGATCAGCCTGGGCTACAAAGTGAGCTCAAAACTAGCCTGAGCTTCATAGTGAAACCCTGTCTCAAAAAGACAAAAAAATAAAAATAAAATAAAATAAAAAATTAAATTAAATTTTAAAAAACACAAAAATAAAAGAAAAAGAATTATAAGAGTATCTGAGTAAGAAGTCCAAGTCCCAAGAAGATGTTCTAACCTCTATATAGAATATGGGAGTTACTGGTTTCCCATTTATTTTAAGAAATGTACCGCTTCTTCCTCAAGGGAAATGACAGGAGCTTGAAGACTTCTCAGATGTATGCAGAAAGCACCTTAAAGTGCCCCTAGTCTCATATTGGGGACAGGCTGGAGAGGTGATTCACTGTCTGTACAATGGTCTCTGAACTTTCCACAGACAAAGATAGAAGGTGAAATTCTTCTGGGGTGCCTTCTACCAAAATGATGCCTCAGAACACTGGTTCCTTCTGAGGACGCAGATGGAAACACTTGCCATGTAAGATAAATGCCATATCCTACACCCCCTCGGGGAGCCCACCATGTGCATTTGTTCCTCCATATCCAAGAGAGGATTAACCAAGAGTGGATAAAAAAACCCTTGGGGGAAAAATTGCATCTGTACTGAACATACACAGACTTGTTTTTCTTGTCACGATTCCCTAAATAATACAATAGAACAACTATTGACATGAAATTTGCATTGTATTAGGAATTATGAATAATCTAGAGATGACTTAAAATATGTGAGGGGCATAAGTAGGCTACATGTAAATTCTAGGCTCTTTTATATAAGGAATTGGAACACCCAGAGATTTAGTTTCTGTGGGGGTCTTAGAGACAGAGAAAGCTCTGCTCCTTAGCAGGTACACTTAAGAGCTCCAGCAATGAGAAGCCAGATTAGTCTTTGTTTAACCCAGTAATGCACAAAATTATGTCACCAAGGAACATTTTCTTCCATGTCACACTTCGGACAATGGCTCTCAGATATTTTGTTCACTGTGCGCTTTAAAATTCTGGAATGCGGGGCTGCACCCTTGAAATCATTAACACAGACAGTGTGTGTAGGGCTGCTGCTTCCTACCGCCTCTCAGCAGAACGGTCCTCATGGCCTGATTTGCCCACCGCCCCCAGCCCTACCAACTCCAGGGCTGACTTGATCTCGGCTCTGACCTCTTTATCCTTTCTCATAAACTCTCAAACCCCACTTGCCACCTAGTTTAGAAAAATCTCTTTCTGGGGATATCCTGGCATCACCTGACGCCTGCCTGCAACCAGCTAACCTCACTGTGCCACAAGGCCACACCAGCCACGCAGCCTGGGGCTCTGCCCGGCAAGTGCCACTGGAATAGAGTGCTCTGAAGCTGAGGTGAAACACATTTCATACACCCTGAAAACTGACTGACAGCCCAGCTGGGAACGATTGGGCTCACACTGGCTGAGTATAGGCCCTGGGATGGGTAGTGCAACAAGCAGGTAAAGCAGGAGAAGCTGTGAGGAGAAGCGCCCATCCAGGTGGTCTCAGGGCTGGCACATCCTTCTCGAGAGGCATGGAGGCAGGTGCAAGGAGAACGCAAGGTTGCTGTCCTATAGGCACCAGCATCCACAGCTCTCTGAGACACTGAGATAGGAAGTGGGTTAGAAATCTCTCACCCTAAAGGATTACTCCACTTTTTTCTTTCTCATTCTAGTTTTAAAAAGAATAAAAAATAGTTTAAAAAAAAAGCAAAACAAAAAAAAATTAGAAACCATAAAGAATTTCACTAAACAAAATGATAGAAATTTAACAGTGATTGTTATAGTGCGTATTGCTGTCTTCAAGTTAGTTGCTCAGATTACTAGATATAAGCATGCAAAATTGGTCCAAAACTAGGTCAGAAAAAAATTAAACTTTAATTGTTCTTTTCAATAGCCCAGTAAAAATCAGTAGTACAGTTACCCAAGCTATGCTGTGCGCATACACAGACGTTCCCCCCTTCTTTATTTTCTCCTCCCTTTCATACCTACACTTTCTTTCTCTTTCATAATATCTGTATGCAAATTCATAGAGACGAAAGTGAATGTTTGAGCTATTATCTAAGTGATAGCACGTAATATCTGTCTCTCTGTGTCTGGCTTAGTTCATTACCATAGCATCTTCCAATTTTTGGCCAAGTTGACTCAGCTGGCAAAATATCTGCCTTTTTTTGGCTGGCGAGATAGCTCAGCAGACTAAGCACCTGCTTAGGCAAGCTCAGAGACTGAAGTTTGATCCGTGGCACCATGTGCACCACTGGCCCTCCCCTGGGCACGCTGATGACAAGTCTGAGCTTGGCAGCACACGCCTGTAATACCAGCGCTAGGGAGGCTAAAACAGGAGGATCACTGCAAGTCTAAGCTGCCTAGTGAGACCCTGTACAAAAAGCAAAACAAAACAAAAACAAAATCTGTCTTTTTAAAGCTGAATTCACCTTTTTAAAAGCTCCTTAAATATGTGTCACATTCCCTTTGCCTAGGCAGTAAGCATTTAGGTTGCTCCCAAGTCTTGGCTGTTATACGTAATACTTCAGCGATCCTGGGAGTTCAGACCTCTCTGCGAGGCTCATTTTAAACTTTTTAAAGTAAGGTCATTGGGTCATACAATAGTTCTAATTTTGATTTTTTATTTTATTTTATTTTTTATTTATTTATTTATTTTTTTTTTTTTTTGAGGAACCCCAGTACAACTTTCCGCAGCGGCTGTAGCAGCTCACATTTTCACCAGTATACCAGGACTCCCTCTATATCCACATTAAGGTTGTTATCCTTGTGACAGCAATCCTAAGAGGGGTATGCTGATGTCACTGTGGTGCCGATTTTCATTTCTATAATTATCATAACACTGAGCACATGTTCACTGACCTTTCACTTTGACATTTTCTTTTTTATTACTTTTTTAATCATTTATTTATTTATCTATTTACTTGGCACAAGGTCTTTCCAAGCAGCTCAGACTCATAGTGATCCTCCTGTCTCAGTCTCCTCAGCACTGGGACTACAGACATGCAATGCCCAGTTTCAATAGCTGGCAAGGGATGGGGTCAGCACAGGCATTCAGTATTGGGGATCAAACCCAGGCCCTTGAACTTGCTAGGCGGCTGATTAAACCACCGAGCTATCTCCCCAGCCCCTACATTTTCATTTGTCTAGTCACTTTCTCATTCCTGAGACAAGATATGGATATAGATTCCCATATATGGTTCACACCTATGTTGTCTTAGTTCAAAGGTTGCTCTTTCTTTTTGTTGGTTGTTTTCTTTTCTGTGCAAAATGTTTCAATTTGATATAGAGTCCTACTTGCTTATTTTTGCTACAGTTTCTTGTTCTTTTGTTACCATATCCAAGAATTAATTCCACATGTTAAAAGAGAAGAAGTGTGCTTTGGTTCCTATGTTCAGCTCATAGTTGGCAGAAAGACCCAGAGGCGGGGTCAGGTGGAGGAAGGCTGGTCCTGTCATGGTGGCCAGGAAGCAGCAATGCCCTCCCGGGTCACAACCCCAGTGACTGTCTCTTCCAACAAGCCCCAGCCCCTAACATTAAAGTGAGCTATAATGCCTCTCTAATTTGATCACCTTTCAAAATTCCCAGTTGAGTCTAAGGTGTTTGGTATTCAGAAAGACAGTGATGTTAGGCTCAAGTGCTTATGTTATAGGGTAATAGTATCACTAAGCTTCTTTTCTGGAGGGTTAACAACTTAAGTTTGTAGACCAAAAAATTAGATAAAAGGAAGGGTTACAAAGATAGCCAATATTTTGGTCCTAGCCCCTGTAGGTCAGTGAGGACTCAGAACATAAGAGAACCTGTACTATAATATCCTGTAACTCAGTGGTATCCCAAATTTTCTGTTCAAGGAGATTATGGGATCGCAGAGAAAACGGATCCACGATGTATAATGTACCTAAGGAGAGTCACTTAAAGAGAAAACACTCTCCCAGGCTTTCACAGAGAGAAAATTTGTCAAGCAATGGCCGTGACTCATCCCGATGGCTGACACTGACACAAGTTCTACAAAATGCTGTACATGGTTTCAGGGTAAGTCGTAAGGGGATTTGACTGACATTGTCAGATGCCAAAGTTACATTTTTTGTTATATAGGTCTTGCTTTAACTTGTTCTTAACCATCCAGCAGAAGAGCTTAACCACAAGGTATAAAAAGTAAAGTCAGATTAATATGCTGAGCTGTAAAAGGCTCAAATCAACAGTTTCTGACATTGCCAGTTTCTGACATTCAGACATTGTCTGACATTCTGCTGATAACCCACTACTATTATGGACTATCGGACTATGTATGGAACTACTTTCTGGTAGTTCAATGAGAAGAAATATTTGTACTAATAGTGCTTAGAAAAGTAAACATGTCTGCATCTTGTACTCTGAACAACTGCTATGAAGATAGCAATATGCATTGTATTAATTATTGTGGCTGTCCTAACGTGCTTTGAAATTGTCTCCTTGTCATTTCTTTCTCATTAAAGTCAATAAAAATTTTAAAAAGTAAGGCAGAAAATAAAACTGGTTGTACTATTTTAAAAAAAAAGTCCCACCTACCAGCACATGAGGCTTTGAGGTGACATCTAGATATCAAGTCTAACATGTGTTGACCATTTGCATATCTTCTTCAGGAAAATACCTACACAGATTTTGCCCACATCTTCCTTGAGTTGATTTTCTTTGTACTGAATTGTACATATTTTTATATATTTTAGATAATAGAAATTTTTCCAGTATACAGTTCACACCATACATACGACATACAGACACCATATATGGTTTGCAGCCTGTAGGTTGCCTTCTCCTTTTGTTATTTCATTGCAGGATGTTTTAGTTTGATATATAGAGTCCTGCCCAGCTATTTTTGCTTTGGTTACTTGTTCTTTTGGTATCACATCCAAGAGGTAATTGCCAAAGTGTTTATTATTTTTAAAGCAACCTACCAGAAAAATAAGATAACTTTAATTAATAGTGACAAGTGAGATCATCGTGAGTCACAGATCACCCATCAGACAAGAGCAAACACCCCTGGGTCCTCTTTGAGCTGGGCCATTAGGTGAAAGGGAAGCCTCAGTTGGCTCTGTCATAAACACTAGGTTGGGTCTGGTAAACTCCAGAAACTGTTTGTTATTCTAGGCCCAGAATCCTCACATTATTCTAATTTCTAAAGGATGGAAAAAGTAGTTATAAAATTAATACATTAAAAATATGTGGAGAGGGCTGGGGAAATAGCTTAGTGGTCTAAGCACCTTCGTGGCAAGCAAAGGACTCAGGTTCAATCCAGTACCACATGCTGTGCTGGCACCCCACTGACCAGGCTCCTGAAACCAGGCATTGCACCCCTATAGTCCCAGTGCTGGGAAGGCTGAGACAGGAGGATCACTATGAGTCTGAAGTGCATAACAAGACCCTGTAATAAATAAATAAAAATTTAAAAAAATATATGTAGAGAAACAAACTGATCATTTAATAGCTATTTATTACTAGTATTCATTGGAGATTGAGTGTATCTGTGCATTTTGCATGTATTATCTATATAAACTTATATCACTGTTACCTTGTTTATCACTTTGTTTTATCAATAAGGAAGCTGTGGCTTATAGAGGTAAAGTGGCTTGACCGAGGTAGTATTGAGGGTGACCAAGGTGGTATTGAGCTGAGATTGCATCTAACAGCCCAGCTTTCCATCTACCACACCACTGACTTTCCAAAATACTGAGCTTAGAAGTTTTCTATCAGCTGCTTTTGGGTGTATCTTTTTATGGTATGAAATATGTGAGAAATATTAATCTAGGAAAAAAACCAAATACTTAAAGAGGGAAGATCTCTAAAAACTGGTGTAATAACAAAACTGAACCGGATCAACAGGAATCTATTTCACACATGCCCAACAGGCTGACCTGTAGGTCTAAGGATCAGTCAGTTGACACAAAAAGGTTCCAGAGCTGTGTGAGGAAGGAATGAGGTAAGTTTCAGGGCCAGCTCCAGAGGGAAGAAGCTGGAAGAAACCCAAAGGGAGGCTGTGGGGGCCTCACAGTGGCCACTCTTGCCTCTCTGAACTGCTCGGAAGCCCTGAGGTCCCTCCCACAAGCCTCCCACCCACAGCAAGCATTCCTTGCACAGCGCTCTTGTGGGCCCTGGTCCAGACTACTCCTGAGGATTTCCAGAGCCTGAGTTCACTCCACCAAGCAGAGCGCCTGTTCCATTGCTGGACACCCAAAGGTATTAGAAATCTTTGCTCTTTTTAAGGAGACAAAATACATCTTGAAGTATCTGCCATGAGTCCTGGCTCTGCATTCAAGAAACTCCAAAATTATATTTTCCTTTTTTTTCCTAGGATAAACTTCAGAAATTAAAAGAATGCACCAAGTCTTTTCTCATCAAGCTAAAGCTCCTGGCTCCACAGATGTTCCCTATGGACAGCTGTGAACACCGGTTACCAGTACCACGTCCATCACTGACTGTCCATCAGCCTCTCCAAGGCCCACAACTTGCCTTAGAGCCTCTCAAAAGACCTCATCCACAGCCTACATCACAGCAGTGGGTACAGCTCGATTACTTTAATTAAACAAAGCAACCACAATAGGATATGGCAAATTTGAGAGCCTGGGACTTTGATGACATTTCTTAGAAAGAATTTAAATCCATCAGTTCATCTGGAGCCATTTTACAAGTTCTCCTGGGAAGAAGATAGTTTCTTGACTTACTACAGTTGGAGTGTCGGGACTTGATCCCTGCCTATGACTCAGCAAAGGAATTTTGGAGATTACCACTATAACCCAATGGCTAGCCAGGGCATGGCCCACAGCCCATGTCAGATGTATGCTGAACAAATAAATGCATGAACAGAGTAGCTTACTGTATATCCCCTATATGCCAAGCTTATAAGTACAATCCACATATTATCTTAGTTAAACTTTTTAACTTCATAATTAAAATACCAACATATCCATTTTATAGATAGGGTAACTAAGGATCTGAGATGTTATTAAACTTGCCCAAGAGTGACTTGGCCACTAAATAGAAATATCATGATTCAAACCTAGAGTTGCCTTTCTCCAGAGCTTACATTTTTAACAACAACATACTACCTCCTGCAAAACGAAAAGGAAAGGAGAATGAACAGGAAGAAAAGTGAAAAGGAAGGAAAAGAACATTAAAGACAGCTTTGTTAGCTGTAAAAGTAGCTAAAGGAGGACCAGGACCTGTGTGGGGGCAGGGCCACATGCGAGTCACAACTTGCTTCCCTGGTCGCCTGAGACCTTCTTCTCTGGCCCAGCATTTCTTTCCTGCCCTGCCAACCTATACCATGTCTCTTCAACTCTAGAAAGGACATTGTTGTATTCTGGCTTTTTCTCCAAAATCAGTCCGAAAGGCTTTACAGATGCGTGTCCCTTGCCTCGCTTTGTACCACCACCTGCCCTCCAAACACTCCAGGCTGATTCATTTCACCTAACATTATGTTCTCAAGGTACATCCAGTTTCCTCAAATGACTCAAATTTATCCTGCATTTAGCAGAGTAGTACTCCACTGAGAAAAATACACTTTCTTTATCCATTCATCTGTTTAACGGACTCTTAATGAGAAACTCAAAGTTTAAATAAATCGAAGAGCAGAGAGATAGATCTTTTGTAAGTAGGCAAGAGACCAAGAGGTTGGAGGAAGGGGGAGGTAAGAGAAATGAAGACGTGGCATGTGCATGTGCCAACTTTCCGCAGTGAGCATAATCGTGAGCATAATTGCTTGAATCCCAGCTGGAGACCAACATCCCAGGTGTGCACATGCTAATGTTGGACACAGAGGTGTCCATGGAAAGGACAAGGAGCTGGCTCTGCTCTTCAGCTCACTCTGTGCAATCTGAGAGATTTTAAGGAGCAAACTGAATCTCATCACTTCCTGTTATGCTTGAAACCCTCGTGGGTCTCCACTGCATTTGAATTCAGTGGAACTTTCTATAGTCCTCCTTCCTACCTAGCTTCCTGCCCCCACCACCCATGGACTCCCCACGCCCCCAACTCCTCCGCCCTGCACTGGCCAAGTTTCAGTGCTGAAAACTCCTGCTCCTACTTAACTCTAGTGCGAGATGCTTGCTGGCCCCTCTGGCCTGGATGTCCTACTGTATGCTCCTGCTCCAGGGACCAACAGACTCTCCCCACCCTCAACACACACACGCCCAGTCAGGTCTCTGTTTAAAGCTCTTGCTCTCCAGGAGCCACTCTGCAGCCCATGGTGTGTTGTCTTGTTCCCAGACCCCAAACCTCCTCCTCCTGCCTTTCTTTGCTGTACACTTTTCATTATTTGTTTAGAGCCAAGCTTTTCTGCCACAAATCTGAGCCTCAGGAAAGCAAAGATAGTATACAATGTGTTTCTTTGCTCCTGCACAGAAGAACTGAGGACACCTTGCTCTGGATAACTGTGAACCTCAGCTTCTGCTCCACAAACTGTATGTGAGGCAACCACCGGTGGGTAACCTCTGAGAACTCTTGTAATTCTTATGTTCTAGGTTCAAAAACTTGAGAACTCTTACAGTGTAGCTTCTTCAGCCCAAAACAAAGTAAATTTAGAGCAACACCACCCTGGAATGAGGACCCTGGGGGCAAAAACTCTTTCCATTGGTATGGGCTGTATTTACAACACAAACCCAAAAGATCATCAATTACTGCAAGTGGAGCTGCCTGGGTTGAAGCAACAAGACAAGAATACCTCTGGGCAGAGCCCTCAGAGCCCCTACTCAGCTTGGGAAAAACAAGGCCAGACAGCACTGTACCCTTGGAAGTCAGTCTCTGGATTGTTTTCTGGGCTGGGCCACTCCAAAGGGACTCCTGCGACCCCTCAGATTTCTAATCTCTTCTACTTCCTCATTTTCTACTGGCATGCAGAGAGGGAATGAGAGCAGAGAAGGAATTGGATTCCAGCTCACCGGCTCCTGGGATGCTAGTGCACCCCTTCAGGTATTTTTTCCTTTGTTGCTATCCACAGTCATGGTCTTGTCTTCAGCCTAAGGGGTTATAATGAGTGCCCTAAAGATCTGGAAAAGATACAGGGAGGAAATGCTCCTAAGCCCTTAAAGAGTTTAATCTGCAATTAATCTAAAATACTGAGGATTTAGTTTAGAGAAAATAATTCAGACAGGAACATCTTCTGCCTTAAAAGAAAAATGTCGCAAAATAGCTCTACCTCCACTGCTCTAGGTGGTTTACTTAGCAACCTTCAGGGTGGGAATTAGTTAGCAATTCCAACATGGAAACAATGGCCCCCCCAAGCCCAGCAGTTGTCTCCTTTTGTCTAGCCTTTGCTTTGTACTTCCTGTTTTCCTCTAACAACTCTGCAAGACAAATACTTCTAAATTTACCTTATAATTTGCCTTCTTTTACAGTGTTGCTCAGTACATACCTCTGAAAATTAAAGTTCTGAATGAAGGACAATCTTTTCGATCAAAAACTATATCAACCTTACTTGCTATTATGGGGACATCTGGCACCTGCGCAACATGGAATAAGAAACAAATGCCTGTACCATTTGGAACTGAGTGTTTCAGACCTGGCTTCAGTACTCATTACAACTGGCAAGGTGGTTAACATCCCCCAAAGCTTAATCTTTCTAACTGGAGAGCAAAACTAACAGTGTTCAAGTTTGTAAGCATTTAATCAAGTTGATAAAATGCTTTCCTCTGATATATTTTTCACAGAAGTTTAATGTATAAAACACTTAGCTGATTAACATCCTCTCATCCTCATCCTCATGTGGATTTTTCTTTCGCCTCATCTCAGGACAGCGTAGAACAATACTGATGAACCTATGGCACCAGTGTTATTGTGCTTTTCTTCTAAGACAAAAGGTGCTAATGTATGAGATTTTTTTTCTAAACTAAAACCTCAGAATTCAGATTTGATTGCAATGTTGGTGCTCTGTGGCAAATAAAGGGTTTGGGGTTGCAGTTTGGGTGCTCATCTCTGCAAGGTTTGTCATCATGGTCTAGAGGCTCTCATCTACACAGAAGCCACTGCAGAGCTCTGCTCATATGACCTCTTTGTGCTTCAGGTTCCTCATCTCTTAAAAGAGGACAATGAAGGCTTTTGTGCAATCCACCGCAAAGTCAGCCATCACTAAGAGCATAGATGATAATTCTGTGAGTTCTCCACTCCAATCCCTTAAGCGGCAAGCATGGTTCATCCATTGATCTCTGTTTGTTTCCTTCAACCACCCCAAAGGTTAAAGATAATATTATTGATCTCTTCCTTTACCAACCACAGTACCTTAATGCAATTCAGATGATGTGTCCACATATTCTCCACCTCCTGACCACTGCAGTCATAACAAATAAAAATGTTCAAAAGCACTAGCAGGTGCTAAATGATCTAGCAAGTCATTCAACAGGAGTCTTATACATATAAAGACCCAATTACAAAATTTGCTGAGTGCTTATACATTAACTTTGACCTCGATGGGGCTCAGAAGCAGCTGAGAGAATGTGAATCCGTCCATGTGAATGACTTCTTCTTGGTGGCTTGCCTTGAGGATTTCATTGAAAAGACTCATCTTTTCATATTTGAGACTTTCTGTCATATCCACCAGTGTATAAGCATTAATATACAGATAAATTTAATATGACTCCAGAAGAAGCAGAAAGGTGGATTGTGAATTTGATTAGAGATGTGAGGCTGGGTTCCAAGATTGATTCTAAATTAGATCATGAGGTCATGGAGAACAATGCAGTGTTACCCCACCAGCAAGGATTGAAAAGACTAAAAGCCTCTTTTAGAAGTCAGCTGCTGGCCATGAATATTGAAAAGAGGTTTAATCAGAATAGTAGGTCAGAGGCTCCTAACTGGGCTACCCAAAATTCTGGCTTCTACTGAAGAACTGTAAAGAAAACATGGAAAAAATATAAAAGAATAAAACCATTATGTAAAGAGTAATATACATTTTATAAGCAATTACTGTTCAGTGTAAATTTTGGAGAATTTGAGTAAGATTGGCTGTGGTTCTTTTTTTTTTTTTTTTTTTTTAAGAGGATAATAGCTAATCCTACCCCTTAGTGTAGGATTAAATGAGTCAGTACATGAATGCCCTTGGTTCAGCCTCAGTAACTGTTGGGCATCACTGTTATTACCATCACCACTTGATGAGTAAGGTATCCACCAGCCAGTAGCAACAGCAGAGCTGTCACAAGTGTCCATCTGTGTGGAGACTGTAAATACATCCACTCTCAGTCACCCCATCTCCATGCTGTTCAGAGACAAAGTACAAAACTGGGCATTATTTCACAAGATGAGCAAATCCTCTTTCTACTAAAAGCACTAGTTTTATGATATAATATTCTGGGTGCTCCTTGAATCAATTCTGACAAACATTTCTAGTGCCCCATTTTGGCTACCACTGTGTGGCTAGGAATACAAACTGAAGAGACAGGTCTAGGGAGACACGTCCCACATGAGTGACCACACTCACTCAAGGTTACAGTGTAGTTTCAGTAGACCGAGGACACGGCAAACATCAAGACAGACAGTCCCAGAGCTGTGTAGGTAGCAAAGGATAGAGGAAATACATGAGGAGGAAAGATTGTTGTGGCTAGGGTATAGAAAGTGGAGTGAAGAGGGAAAGAGAATCAATCAGGACTCAGGGACTAAGCTAAGCCTTCAGAACTGGATTCAAGAGAAGAAAAGGTTGTGAGCTCAGGCTCATTTGGGCTTTAAGGAAGTGACAAGTGAAATTATTTATCCAAAGGATTTCCAAGAACACTACTATTTGGGTTTTTGGTTTGTTTTGTTTTGTTTAATGTATTTAGTACAGGGTCTACAGGGTCTCACTACACAGATCACACTCATAGTGATCTTTCTGTTTTCAGCCTCCTAAGCACTGAGATTACAGGCATGCACCACCACACCCAGTCTCAATCACAATCTCAGTGTGCCCCAGGGGCAGAGCCAGCTTGTCACACGGGATTGAACACCAGTCCCTGAGCCTGCCTAAGCAGGCACTTTAGTCCTCTGACCTACTTGGCCAGCCCTATTTGCTCCTATTAATTTACTTCTGGAACATGTTATGCTTTTTTTGGAAACTTTATTTTTAAACAAGTTTTTCTGTAAACAGTTATTGAAAGGATATCTGACATAAGAAATTCTAAAACTGATCCTAGCATTAATCCTTTTATCATGATTAATAGGCCAGAATCTTTTTTCATGGAACTTTTCTTTCTGGGAAGCTAGTTTTTAAAAATTAATTTCATTTAAGGAAAACTAGCATGACTTTCAGCATGGCATTCAGGAAAGAGCTGTAGATTTAGAGGGAAAATATGAGTTTAAATTCTGCATTCTTACTAATTGAATTTCCTCTTGCTGGGCTGGTTCCTTCTTTGGTAAAATGGGGGTCTTGTACTTACTGCAAAACAGGCCTCTGATATGATCGACAGGTGTGAAAGTGACCCTAGCTACAAAAGCATATAGAAGACAATTGCATTTCTTAATAATTTCCTTTCCTTTCTCTGGAGCACAATGTAGGGACACTAACTAGATTATTCTTTGTGGTTCCTGTTTGTTTTGTGTGAAGGAGGAAAGATAAGTGTCCAATAGCATCTATACAATTTTCAGTGTCACCAAGGAATCTCTAACACAATGTGTCAGTGAAACTCATTGTAGTGGTTGATACATTGGGTCAACTTGGCTGGATGACTCAGCGGCCTGGCTCCCTGTTGGTAGGAGTCCCACCATGGGGTACAGTTGGTTCCTCCCTGGAGCAGGATCAGGGCCTGCCTAGGATATGATCGGCTTCTCCCTAGAGCGGGATCAAGGGCCCATGCTGGGGTATGATTGGTTCCACCCTAGGGCACAATGGGCCCACATCAGAGTGACTGAGCACAGAGACTCTCTAAAGGGCTGAGGAAGGAGTCAAGATGTCACTTCCTCGGAGAAGCTTCATTCTTCACCTTCAGCCTGGAATTCATCGTCTGGCTTGCAGTGCAGACTCTTCAGCCTCCAGCTTGAATCTTTTGCCATCCGTCGCAGACTCTTCGGCATCCATCACAGACACTTCAGTCTTCTATCGCAGACCCATCAGCCAACGGATAGAGACTTACACGGAGCACTGCAGTGAGTTTCAGACCTCGGGACTGAATTCTCCAGTCTGGAGCGTGCTGACACCCTCTGCACGCTTCCTCATCTGACTCTGGCTGACTATTGTAAGCCAATCTTATAACTCCTTATACATTGTATATTTTGTGTTAATATCCGTTCCTTATATCTTTCTGTTCCTCTAAGTAAAACCCTGACCAATACACCCATTCTAACAAAGAGCATCCTGGACCTGTTTGGATCTGAAGTGGGCAGGCTGGGTCCTTGCCCTACTTATAAACAGCCTTTCTGAGCTGGAGTGTAGCCTGGGGACCCAGTGTCTGCCTCTAGATCCACTGAAACTTGGAGTATGTGATAATGGATCCCTGAGGGGTTTTTTTTCCCACTGCCCTGCTTCTACTCCACCACACCATAGCAGCTCTTTCCTGCCCCATCTTTTTTCACATTTTGTTAGTATTTGCAATGCATAATGAATTCATCATGGGAAGTTGGTGCATGGACATTGCAAATCTTGATCCTTTCTGTTTCCCCTTTTGAATATACTGCCAATTGCATGTCTGCCTTTAGATTTATTAATATATCGCTGTACCTTGGGGATTTGCTTAGCCATACAAAGAATATGAAAAAAGTGCCCTGTAAGATTGTTTTCAGGATTATTCATTTTAAGGACTTGGTATAATTTGAGGCAATTATAATAAATGAAAGTATTTCCTCTCCTTGCTGTTACCCATACTTCCTTCTTCCTTTCCACCATATTTCTTTTCCTGTTTTCTCTTTCTCCCTCTCCTCTCTTTCCCTCCCTCCCTATTCCATCAGTAGCCCTCAGTTCCTTGTCCCTTTCTATCCTCCATCCATCTCCCACCTTCTCTCTGCCCTGTCCTCCCATGTCTGACCCTACCAACCACCCAACCACACATAACTCACATACAGTGCTGAGCCTTGGAAGTTCACTTCCATGCTGGCTCCTCACTGCTTCCAGGGCCAGGATCTGCCAGCTAGAGCTGACCTGGCACTTGACTTTAAGGTACTTCTAGGACTTGAATTGGCTTTTGGAGGTACTGGTCATCACTTTTAGAAGCTCTAAGGGCCCCAAAGTCCCTGAGGACTGGAATTAAATAAATTGCCTATCTTTCCTACTAAGGAGAAAGATTAATTCTGTTCATTTTGAACAATTCTTTTGTTATCGGAGCAGGTTGTCGCTACATTCTCTCAGTGTACAACCAGGTTGCAGCTCAGGCCCTGGGTTCTGCCCACCCTTCTCTTGAGCTTTCTCTCTCTCCAAGCCTGAACACGACATTGCATCTTGCACCTGCCCAGCATTCAGAGAAGCTTTTACCTACCTCATAACAAGGTAGAGAGCATGACATGGTAAGAGAGAGCAAAGATGTGATTCTTCCTTTTCAAAAGTCACCGATGCTGAGCCTATCCAGCAGCCAGGCCCACCGCCACAGCTGATCCAGCAGCCAGGCCTGTCCTATGACCGAGACCTACTCCCCCGGCATAAAGCGCAACCAACCAGCAGCCAGGCCCACCACATGACTGAGACCTTGTCCCGCCCACTGGAAGTGCAGCCCATCCAGCAGCCAGGCCTGCCGCACAAGTGAGATCCCCCCTCCCAGCCCACAGGCAGCTCAGCTGACCCAGCAACCCAGACTGACTGACCAACCTGTGAGCACGCAGTTCTGCACCAAAAGTCACTACTATACAGAATGATACTGACAAGGAACAAAATGCAACCTCAGGTCCTGAGCCCACCTGAAACAAACACAGGAGACACCACCACAGAAGAAAATGGGAATCATACAGCTGAGGTCTGGCTCACTCTGAATTAGTAACATCTGAAGTAAACAAACAAATGTAGAAACATATAGAGGAACTCAGACTGGAGATAACCTCTGAAGTTAAAAAAGAAATCTTTGAATTACTAGAGCCTGAAGTAAAAAAACAGCTGCAGAAAAGCATAGAGGGAATCAGATTAGAGATAACCTCTGAAGTAAGGAAAGAAGTCATCTTTAAATTAATAGCATCTGAAGTAAAAGAACAACTGCAGAAAGGTAGAGAGAAAATGAGAGCAGAAGAAACCTCTGAAGTAGAAAAAGACAA
>PVKN010013519.1:0-19871 GCA_004027915.1 Capromys pilorides | reverse complement strand
CCCTCTATTCTTTTCTGCAGCTTTTTTTTTTTTTATTTTAGGCTCTAGTAATTCAAAGATTTCTTTTTTAACTTCAGAGGTTATCTCCAATTCAAGTTCGTCTATACGTTTCTGCATTTGTTAGTTTACTTCAGATGCTACTAATTCAGAGATTTTGGCTATATGATTCCCATTTTCTTGCATAGTAGTGTCTCCTGTATTTGTTCCAGGTGGGCTCGGGACCTGAGATTGCATTTTGCTCCTTGTCTGTATCATTCTGTAGTGACCTTTGGTGCAGAACTGCGTGCCCACCAGTTGATTTGTCAGTCTGGGCTGCTAGGTTGGCTGAGCTGCTTGCAGGCCAGGGGAGGGGGTCTCACTCACTCAGCGCACCTGGCTGCTCAATGTGCTGCGCTGCTGGTGGGTCAGTGGAGGTCTCACTCACTTGATGGGCTGGATGCTGGATAGGCTACACTGCCGGTGGGCCAGTTTAGGTTTCACTCACACGGGCTGGCCTGGCTGCTGGGTCGGTTGCACTGCTGGTGGGCCAGGTTAGGTCTCACTCATGCAGGTGGGCCTGGCTACTCACATTTCATGTTTTTGTAAATAAAAACAAGCTTGCACCTAGAAAGAAGGCATGGTGACTATAAAGGTGACTAACAACTTTGACTTCTATCGCAAAATGCCAGAGAACTGGTAGCTATAGCAACAAGAATTTATGTTTTTCACAATTCCAAATGGGGGGAAGTGCAAGATCAAGATGCCAGCTGATTTTTTTCTCTGGGGAGGGCTCTCTTCCCAGCTTGCAGCCACTTGTTGTTCTGCCTCACATGGTCTTTCCTTAGTGTGTGTGTGTGTGTGTGTGTGTGTATGTGTGTGTGTGTGTGTAAGCACACATCAGCTGACTTCTCTCTGTTTCTGTCTATTGATCTCTACCTGCATCTCTCTCTCTATCCCTGCTCCTTTCTCCCTCCCTCATTCTATCTGTCTGTCTGTCTGTCTGTCTGCCTGTCTGTGTCTCCCCTCCCTTTCTCACTCCTTCTCCTTGTAAGGCCACCAGTGCTATTGGATTAGTACCCCACTCTTATGATTTTATTTAACCTTAATCATCTATAGAGCCCTGTCTCCAAATATAGCCACCTTGGGGGCTAGGGCTTCAGGGTTAGAGGAGACAAAGTTCTGAAGTAATTACGGTCAAGCGATGATAGAAATGATTTTGGTTCTTTCATTTTTTAAATATTTCATAATGAGAAAGACCATGGTTGCCGTGATAGAAAAAAAGTGTTTTTAAATTGCAGGATTTTGGGTGGGGAATTAAACCCCATGTACTGGGAATTAAACATGGCCCTTTGCACTGAATTTCATCTTGGAACTGTTTTTATTTCCTATTTCGAGAGAAGGTCTCATTAAGTTGCTAAATTGCCCAGACTCTAACTTGTGATCCTCCTGCCTCAGCCTTCCAGAGTGCTGGGATTAGAGCTTTGCGCATCACCATGCCCGGCTTGGGTGCAAGCGATCTTAATCCATTTTACCTAGATGAAATGGAAACCTCTGCTCTGGCAAGCTGTTTGACCTGTCCCTCTGCACTTCAGGGTCTTCTATGTAGTCCATGGTGCAATGATCCTCTGCTCTGGGGAGCCTGGGGATGCCTGGATTACACTGCCCTGTGCTGGTTTCTAAGCATGTGGTGCAGTGCTGGCAGTGTCTGGTCGGGCAGAGGCTGCATAGTGGACAGAACTGGGTGGGTGTTGCCCTCCTGTTGCCACTCAGAAGCAGAACCAAAGCAGGTTAGCTAAGGTGGTAACTTGAGAATGAAATATTTAGGGCTTTGTTTAGAAGGATGCCAGTACATCCACAGTAAGACTGTCTGGGAAGAGAAATTCACCAGACTGTAATAGCCTAAGCATCCAGGCCAAACCAGGAGGTGGGACTGCCACACAGGAGGCCCTGGCCAGGCAGTCTGTCCTCTCTACTCAGCTCTGTCCCCCCTGCAAGAACCGGAAAGGGTTGCCAGTGTGCTGCAGACAGCCTCGAGGCCAGGAGGAAGCCTCAGCGTCTGTGAGAGGTTCTTTCTCAAAGCCACACTCCTTTCAGACATCAGCCCTGCGAACTTGGATGGATTTGCACAAACAAGCCAGAAGCACACAAGCAAATGCCATCCCCGGTCACTGGGCTGTGAAGAACGAGCTAAAGCCTTGGCACATAGACCTATGTGCTGGTGGTTGCAACAGCCACCTTGGACAAGCTGTTTGCCTCTGGTCTCGGCTGACTCAACTTTGAAAAGCCACTGCGAACATGTGCGCTGCCTACCTTACAAGATTGTTTGTATGCCATGTCTCGGGCTTGTCATGTGTCTCTTGGGAATCACTCAGTGCTTGGCAAAGGGGGGCATTTGCTGGGAAAGAATCCGCAGGGATTCAAAGGTTGAAACTGCTTGGCCCGAGAGTTGGGCCAAGTCCCGGCGGGCGTGGGAAAGCAGGCACAGTTAGGGGCCTCTAAGCACAAAGGGGACAGACACGGACAGAGCCCCCCGTGAATGTTCCTGGGGGAAGAAGGAGAAGATCATTCGCATCTGAAATGCTGTGACCCACAGAGGTGGTCAGCAAGTGTATTCTGAGGGATTAAATAAAGCAGACGCAAGCTGATGTCCATGGGAGCGATTTGCAGAGTGACTGAGTGAGTGGCTGCCTGTCACTGCTCTGACCCCTGGGCCACCACTTGATGACCTTTCCCAGATGCCCCTGCAGATGGGGCAGGCAGAGCAGTGAGTCTGAAACCTAGCCATAAACACCCTAGGAAGTCAGGTGTTGAAGGCCACGAGATGGAGAGAGGCAGAAGGAGTCCCTAGGTCTGCACTGATTTTGGTGAATAGAAACGTACGGGAGCTGTTTCCCATGCAGACTCTACTGAGCATCTAGTGCCAGCGTGGCTGAAGCACAGTTACTGAGCTACTTCACGGCTCTGCTCCCAGAGGTTCTGAGAGCTGCCTGATGCTGAGGACAGAAGCCTGGAGCACAGGGTTGGGGGTGTGGGACACAATTTTACAGCAGAAATTTATGACCAAAAGGAGTCTCAAGAGAATTGCAATTCTGGCCACGCCATTTCAGTTGGTGCCAATGCAGATGCCCGGGAAGACCTCCTCCAAGGGATTTGGAGAAAGCTGAGCTTCTAAAAGACACATCTTGCAAAAGATGAAAAGATTGCATAACCAAGATTATAATGAAGGAGTTAGGATTAAAATGCCATGAGATTTTGGGCCAGCGGGATGGCTCAGTGGTCTAAAGCACCTGCTTAGGAAAGCTTAGGCGGCTGTAGGGACCTCAGTTCGATCCCCAGCACCACATGCTGTGCTAGCCCCACACCCAAGGCAGGCTGAGCTGGCCATAAAAATAAGTAAATAAATAAATTTAATACCATCAGATTGCTGTGACTTCTGAGATAAAATTTTTAGCTTGGACCCATGTGATGACATGTGGTATCTGTGTTTTGGGGCCTGGATTACTTCACTTAACATAATGCCCTTCAGTTCTGTCTATATTGCTGCAAATGACAAAATCTGGTTCTTTCTTATGGCTGAATAATATTCCACTGGGTACATTATCCACATTTCCCTTTTCCATTCAGCCATAGGTGGACACCATCATCGAGTCCACCTCCTAGCTACTGTGACCAGTACTAAAATAAGCAGGCAAGTGTAGACATTTCTCCGACATATGGATCCCATTGCCTTTGGATATATAGCTGTAGTGGATTTCCAGGACATGCACGGTTATAGCTTTTTGGTGAATCTCCATCATGCATGCATTTATATTCCCATTCATAGTTCCCCTTCCTGTGCACCCTCCTCAGCATTTTTAATCCTTCTCTTCTTTGAAAAGCACAGGTATTTTATATTATTATTAACAATTTGGTTTTTTGATGGACATCAACTACTTATAGAGGCTTCTGAGGTACAGTGTGATGCCTTCACTCATATGATCTCTCTGACACATGGGATGAGATGATACTGCCCTGCAGTTTCAAGGCCCATCACCCTGACGATGATGATGGTGAGCATCCCTCACGTACTGCCTGCTCTGTGAGTTTAATGCTGTAGAATTTATGACAGAATGGGAACAGAGACTTCTGACTTCTCTGTCTGAGGAGGGGATCATCAGACTGACTGGAGTAGAAAGGACATCGAAGCCCAACTCCAAACAGCTACTGATTCCAAACAGCCCTGCTGCCTGTCATTTCACCCTAGGAAGACCTTGCAGAGAAACACAGAGTTACCATAACATGAAAGATGCCTAAAACTCACACCTAATTGTCATAAAGGAGGAGAGGATATCTTCTCAGGTCCTCTAAATAATTTTTTAAAGGATAGTTTTTATGCTCATACCATGGTGAGGCAAACAGTGATGGTTAAAGGTCAGAAGAGAGTCCCAAGATCTGCACAGGCCTGGCTAACTGTAATTTCACTTTCCTTCATCCTAATAACCTGGTAGGTCAAGGAGATACAGTGATCCTTGATGGCTGAGTTTTATCTGGTATTTAACAAGATCTAGAAAACCTAGGGGGGACTTATGGCCTAGAAGATGGCATGGCCCAAGGTATTTGATTAAGCTGTTAACAGGTCACACCCGAAGTGTGTGCCAAGTGGTGGTACAGATTATTCACTCATTGCTGTTGGAAGCCAGGAGGGTGACACCAGTGAACAGCAGTGGGTCAGGTGCTTGGTAATGGGTCTGGAGACAGTGTCAAAATGGGGAGCCTGTGCCTTGCTTAATGGCTTTGGTCATTACATATACCCAGGGAGAATGTGTAGTCCACAACTACACACAGCTGCTCTGGCTGTTAGATTGTGGTCTTAGTGTTGATACATCTTCTATCTTTTAGGAAAAGCTAAAAAGCCAGATGTTGGCCATGCATTCAAAGTTAAAAAAGAAAAGAAGGAAAACATGATGCAGGCCAAACAAAACACATCTGCGGGCCTCCTTTGGCAACTGGACCATCAGTATGTGCTCTCCAACCCCAACCAAGATTTCTACTAGCACAGTGCTGTATCACTGGCTTGGTTCTGCTCTGCATTTTTATCAATGACTTTGATTAAGCTCTAGAAAACATGCAACTCCAATTGGCTATTGACTCAAAGCCAGGAGGGAGACAGCTGGATGATCGACTCCCAATTCTGCATAAGTTCAGCAGACTGAGTCAGGGGCCCAGTTGCACAAGAAGGAGCTCTTAGATATAAACAAATGTTAGATCATGTAAGGGAAAAAAATCAGCCATGCAAATGCAGATGGCTTCCCAAGAGCACATGTCGGGGAGAAACACTGCCCCGTCTTCATGGCCCACAAATCACTAACAAGGCAATGGTGCAATGTGGTTGCCAAAATACAAAAGCAATCTGAGACTGCATCAAGAGGAGCAGATCCTCTGCTGCTTGGTCCAACTTCTTCTGGAGCTTCGCCCTTGGTTCTGGGAAACATTTGAGGAGGGACCCAGAGAAACCAGAGCACATTTGTAGGGCTCCAGCAGGAAGGGTGAAGAGATTGGGAGGGATTCAAATGAAGAATAGCTGAGGATGCAAGGCCACTTCCCTTGGAGAGGGAAGACTTGGCGACACATCAGTGCTGAGTTTTGACATTTAAGGAGATGTCATGCAGGTGAGGAATTGATTTGTTCTCCATGTCTAGGCTGACTGCAAGAGCGAAATGGTACAAAGAGCCAGAGTTCCCTCTAACACTCACATACCCTTCAAACATATCCCTGGTGAGGGGAAGGGCTGCCAGGGAAGACAGTTAGCCTCCTATGCTACCTTGAAAAGCAAGAATGTCAGAGCAGTGGCTAAGCCATCTTTGACCAGGAGGAGGGTGAAAGGAGTGTGACCACTGAATGAGTCAGAGCAGCAACAGACACCACTAAGACGGGCACTCTGATGGAATAGCCCAAGTGGAGCACATGGTGGGCCCAGTCACTGCTAACAATATACAGATGGGGGAGAAAGAAGCCATCAGAGAGATGTATGGTGGGCAAGTGCCATAGCAGTGGAGATTTAGGAAAAATCTAAGCATCAGAGCCATTACAAATCATAATTTCCAAAAGATGAACCATGCTACTTAGCATTGGTTGACAATGGTGCAGCAGTCCTCCAGGGAAACAAAGGGACTGAGATTCCACCAACTTTTCAATAGTAGTTGGGTCCCCTCTCAGTAAGCAGCTTGTGTCAATGACAAGCTACAGTTCTGCCACAGTCTCTTTAACTTAAGCTCCAATCTCATAGATGAACTTGTCCAACACTTATGTAATAACAACAACAAGGAATCTGACCCCCAGAAAGAGAAAGTAACTTGTCCAGGATCATATAATAAGAAAATGACAGAATCAGAACTTGAGCCAGGTCTTGCCCAAGTGTTCTTCATGATCTTCATGACTTGATTCAGATGCTCCAAAGCAAAGGTGATGTCAGAGTCACCCTCATTTGGATAACTTAAAAATGGCCTTTGGAGTAATTATAATGACCTCCAAATGCAGAGGCCTCAAGAAAACTAAGAGGTGGGTCTTGGGACTCAACTGTTTTGGTTCCCATTAATGTTCTCCTCGAGTCCTCTGATTTGAGATTCATGTTCCATCGAGATCTTTCCACATCACTGACCTTTGATATCTTGTGTTCCTTTGATATCTTCTTGCCTAAAGATTCAATAGGGTTTCTGGGGGAGGAACTGGAGCTTTGTAAGACCATCTATAGAGCCAATTGCTAAGTCCCCTTCCTGTCCCTTCCTTTACTCTGAGGTTCATCTGGCACAATGAGGAGATGAAGCCCACCACCGCCCATCTACCACATTGTGCCTGAACCCTGTCTGCTAGCATAGACATCACTTGAATAGTGCAGTGTAACTTGCTATTCCTTGACCTCCACAGAAGCACTGCTGTATCGCTGAAAAAAGAGGTCTGGCGGGGGTCTGCTGGTAGGGATAGCTTACTCCCCTTTGAAGTATCAGCACAGTTGAACAATTTCTCTTCTGCTTCCACTCCCAAGGTCATAGAAAGAGTGGAGAGCCAATTCCTTGCTGGAGAGACCATACGAACAGACCTAGGCTCACCAGCCAGGCCTCTCTCTAGGAGCTTTGCCTGTTATTCTGTTCTGGTGAGGCTTTCTGGAGACAGAGATGAAGAGGATCCACAGGTCTTTCTCCCTAGGGGCATCAGCAGAGAACTTCTTGCCCTCTGCTGCATTTTCCCTCTGTCTTTCTATAGCCCAGTGATTTCGCACTTCTACAGTTATGATTTTTTCAATGAATTATAAGAATTCTCCATTCTGAAATATAAGCAACTTGCCTTGGGTCACCAGATAAGGCTAAGCCAAACACACAGTGCAAGGGATTGAGTGTCTTCCAATGGTTGGCAGAAATGTACAAGTCAGTGTTGCTGGAGGAAGTGGAGAATCCAGGGGTTCACAGTCATTCCCCGTGCTCCTGTAGGTCTAAGGCTGCTCTAGAAGGTGTCATACACACCTAGCAGAGCAGGAATGTGACAGTCCTGTGATGAGACAAGGAATGAACCTGAGCTAGAGGCCAACCTCCTGATCCTTTGCTGCTTCATTCCAATGAACCTGCAGTAGAATGAGGTGGATCTGCCATTAAGAATTCACTTGTTATAGGCTACGAGCTTGAATCTTGGTTCTGCCAGTGAAGAATAGCCTGAGTTAGCAGTACGGGGATGCCTGCTCACCTCAGGCAGAGAATGACTCCAGGCTGAACCCAAGCCTTTGTGGCTATGCCTGTGAGGTGATCTACAACCGAAGCTCGAGCATCATTACAGTTATACCCATCACCACTGTTGTTTTGGCCAGATACAAGAACATTGAATGCACTGTCCACCCTTAGCACTTGGCCTGGCTCATGGCTCTGTGACAGTCAGGCTCCACAGCAGTCCCTGGTTACCCCTTCTTCTGTTATTCACACGCACACACAGTTCTCTCCCACTTTGAACAGAGCCTATCTGAATAATGGGGATTCATTGGCTCTCAGGATATTGCAGAGCTGACCAAGTATGACTACTTAGTCTAGGTCTACAAAACAGAATCACTGCTTCCTCTGTGCTTTGGCATGGGTCATTATCTCTGGTAGAAGCTGGTAGCCATGCTGTGAGGATGCTCAAGGAGCTCCCCTGAGAGGATGCCAAGGAGAAAAATGCATGGTGAAGACTGAGGCCTGCTGGCAAGAGCCCTCCAGCAGCAAGTCTTCCAGGTGGAATCAGGACTGTGGTCACCATCCCCTTGCTCTCTCATGGCTAGGACCTTGAGCTGGGGCCACCCAGCTAAGCTGCTCTGGAATTTATGGCCTCTAAAAGTGATTAGAGGGCTGGCCAAATAGCTCAGTGGATTAAAGCACCTGCAAGCAGGCACAGGGGCAGGAGGTTCGATCTCTGGGCCTGCCATGCTAGCCCTGCCCCCAGGACACACTAAGACAGCAGTTGAGACTGGGCATGGTGGCGCACACCAGTAATCCCAGCTCTTGGGAGGCTGTAAACAGGTGGATCACTATAAGTCCGATCTAGTAGTGAGACCCAGAACACCCTTCCCTAAAAT
Organism: Capromys pilorides; assembly: GCA_004027915.1. Taxonomy (NCBI): domain Eukaryota; kingdom Metazoa; phylum Chordata; class Mammalia; order Rodentia; family Capromyidae; genus Capromys; species Capromys pilorides. The sequence continues at coordinate 11,320 of PVKN010013519.1, read as the reverse complement.
ACAAATAAAATAAAATAATAAGAGATAATACTCATTTACTATTGTTCAAACTGTCAAATTTAGGGGTAATTTGTTACATGGCCAGAGACAGTGGATGCATTCTCCATGAAAATATGGTGAATGAATGAATGATAATGAATAAGCATATCTGGCCAGGCGTGGTGGCGCACGCCTATAATCCCAGCACTTGGGAGGCCGAGGCAGGAGGATCAGTGTGAGTTTGAGACCAGCCTGAGCTACAAAAGTGACCTCAGAGTCAGCCTGAACTGCATAGCGAGACCCTGTCTCAAAAAGACAAAAAACAAAACAAAACAAAACAAAACAGAAAGAAAGTAAAGAAAACCATCCTTATGAATAAGCATATCCGTCAGTGCCTGCACATGATACAGTGATCCCTGATGCTCAGTTCTATTGGAAGGAGGCAGAACTTCCCATGTCGTGCCACAAAGATGCCTCAATCCCAATCCACACAGGGGGAAGTGGAAGTGGGCAGCTTAGTATGGCTCCCTCTGCACCCAAAGAAACTTATTTCCAAGACAACATAGCTTTGTTTTTCCCCAACAGAAACCACTAAATGCCAGAGACCTATTTCTTCACACTTCCATGTCTCTTTATCCCTCTGCCAGGCTCTGCCTCAACTCCTGTTCCTACTGCCTCCTGCTCATCTCACGAAATGAGGATAAAAGAATTCCCAGAATAGGACTGTGGAGCTAGCTCAGGGGTGTAAGCACCTGCCTGGCAAGCACAAGGACCAGGGCCTGATCCCCAGTACTCCATGCTGTGCCAGCCCCATCCCTGGGAGCACTGAGCTGGCCACCAGGACTGGGGGTGGTGGTGCACACCCGTAATCCCAGCACTGGGGAGGCTGAACAGGAAGATCACTGAGAGCCTGAGCTGTATAGTGAGGCCCTCTACCAAATACATAAAATTTAAAAAGAAGAATTCTCAAAATAAACATAAGGACCCATAGGAGTCTTCACAGAGTTTTGCGCCTCAGGTTAAGAAACTCTGAATAATAGATTACCCATATAGGGAATATTATACATCTATTTAAAGGTTTGTGGTAGAAGAGCAATTCAAGGCAAGGAAAAATAATGTGCTGTTAATAGAAAAAGGAAAAGACCTCATGCCTGCCTTGCTGTGGACAGGAGTTTTGTCTTGTTAGTCCCTAAATTTTTTCACTATTTACAGAACACATTGTCTTAGGAATGGTATTATCCACAGATAATCCAGTCCACAGAAGGCTGTGTGGTAGTTACATGAAAACACCATGCTGGCTTATGTGAAGAACCTGAGCATCCCTAGAATTTGCTGTCCAGAGGATGGGGTGCCTTAAAGCCAAACTCCACTATTGAGGGATAGTTGTATGTGTACAATGCTAAGGGTTTTCTTTCAGGCGGGTAATGTACATCATCTAAAAATTAACTTTAGTGGTCTGTAATATTCAAAATTTTCCACTGAACATGAACACACGACTTATACTTAGAAAAAGAAGGAGATTTTATTTCCAAAAGGAGAGGAAAATCAGCCCTGGCTTGCAACTGACTGCTCTGGAAGTGGTCTTGCTCATGGACGCTGCAAGAACAAAAGGAATCTCCTAGGTCCCTAAGGATCTCAGCAGTCACGGGGCAAGAGCTGCCGGGGAGCGGAAGGGCTCCCACCCTCGTGCAGAGCCCGAGCAGCCCAGGGGCCGCCATCTGGCCTGAAAGGCCGGAGCCTCTCCCAGCAGCACAGCAGGAGTGGCCGAAGGAGTAGTTGGGAGAGCAGGAAGAACGCGCTGGGATGTGAAACTAGGTCAACAGGAAATCAAGGAAATAAACAAGGGCTTCCGGTGCAGGGGAAGCTCCCTTTGATCCGGGCTGGGAATGGGAGGAACTGACTCTGGGAAAAATGGCCAAGTCATGGTGACATCCTCAGCCCACCTCAGACAGACACGGTCAGAGCCTTAGAACTGCACAGCTGGAGAGGGAAGGGTCCCAGGACTGACCCTCCAGCCTCCTCCTATCTCTCCTTCCCCATCCGGAGGCATGGATGCGTCCCACTTCCGGCTGCCCCATAAAACCCTGAATGATGCCTCCATCCAACACCCGCCGTTGTTGCGCAGACCCCTTCACCTGGACCACCTTTCTCTCAGCTCTAGGACAGGAACTTGTTTCCTTTAAGAATCAGCTCAGTTTGCCATTACTCAGAGCAGAATTACATGTTTCACGCTTTCTTCTCTTTAATTAGTTTTTAAAATTGCAATAAAATACATGCAACAAGTCCACTATCTTTTCCATTTCTAAGTGTATTAAATGCATTCACCAGACATCACCATTATCAACCTCTGAAACTATTTTTGTCCCCCTAAACTGAAACCCTGTACTGGTCAAACATGGGCTTTCCATTGTCCCAGCCCCTGACAATCACATTTTTTTTTGCCATGAATTTAATCAGCCTAGAAAGTCATATGAACGGACTCGTACAGGATTTGCCCTTTCGTGGTAGATGTTTCACTTACCCCAGTACCCTTGAGGCTGCATATATTGTGTCATGTGTCAGAATCTCCTTTCTAAGATTCAGTCATTCCGGACAAGTATGCGTCACATTGGTTTTATCCATTTATTTACCCACCCACAATGTAGAGCATGGTGAACCATGTTGTTATCATCATCATGGGGGTAGTTATGTTGTGTACTGACGGTAGCCAATCTCACCTTGAGTTTCTTGATACCCATTGCTCATTGTAAGCTGAATTGCTGACTTTATTGATTTCAGAAGTCTGTACTTATTTTTTCTTTCATATGCACGCTACTTAATGAGAGGCTTTAGAACCTCCTTGCGTCTTATTCAGGAGGAGTTTTGAGAAAGGGTCCTCCCTCAGCTTGTGCCTTGTGTTAATCAAAAATAATAATAATAAAAAAAAAAGTGTCATCTTTTAGGTCTTCATTGAATAGGGTGGTAAGGTAAGGTGTCCACATCCTAACCCCTGGAACCTGTAAATACGTGACTTGACATGGAGAGGGGATTTTGCAGAAGTGACAAAGGATCTTGAGATGAGACTGTCTTGGATCATTTGCGTGGACCCAAGACAAGCATGGGCCATTATCTGAGGGAGGTGACAGGGCTGCAAACAGAGGAGGTGACGTGGTGCCCCAGTAACCAAAGAAAGGCCACAAGTCAAGGGGTGCAGGTGACTTCCAGCTGGCGAAAATACTGGAGTCGGATTCCCCTGCAGAGCTTCCAGAAGAACACAAACTTGCTGACACCTTGGTGTTAGGACTTCCACCCTCTACAATCCTAGGATAATAACTTGCATTAAACTATTAAGTTCCTAACAGTCTGCTATTGTGACCAGACAGAACTAATAACTTATTATGTGCCAAGCTTGTGCTAAGCACAGTTTTTTTTTATTATTTCCACTTTAACTATTTCTCCTAGTGTCCAGAAATAAATGTTATTATTGTTCCTATTATGTGGAAACTTAGGAATGATAATTAAATGACTTATCCGAAGCCTCCTGGTATTGCTTTAGCTATTCAGAATCCTTGTCCACAACTTTTGTAAAGCACCCCAGTTTCCGTAAAATAGATTATTTCTATCATCACGTGCATTTTCAGGGAGCATGGTGTATAACCATATGACACAAACCAGGTCCATCCTAGGATGTGAATATTATGAGAGTCCTCTAAAGGCAGGGTGGCGGGAGAACATTCACTCCAACAGAAACATCTGCATGTGCGTCTCTGTCCCTCTGGCCATTGCATGAGAGACCCTGAGTCCTGCCTATTCTCCCAGCCAGAGGGTTTCTGTTGTGAACACAAAACCTTGCACAAGGGGCTGGGGAGATAGCTCAGTGGTCTAAGTGCCTGCCTTGCAAGTGCAAGGACCCGGGTTTGATTCCCGGTACCACATGCTGTTCAGGCCCCAGAACCCTGAGTGCACTGGGCCAGCCCCTGAAATTGGGCATGGTGGCCTATGCTTGTAATACCAGCACTGGAGAGGCTGAGATAGGAGGATCAGTAGGAGTCTAACTGTGTAGTGAAACCCTGCACCAAATAAAAAAATACAAGACTTTTTTAAAAAAGAAAGACCCTGCCCAAAGCCTATATCCCCCCAACCAAGATGAAGCAGACAGAAGACAGGGAAACATATCAGACTCTTTGGATCCTAGGACAGCTGTCCCAGCCAAGTACAGCAGATCTGGAGGGCAGAGCCACCTAAAGCCCTCACAGATAGTCAAAGGTTGACCTGCTAGTAACATGTACTTTTTCATCTCCTTTGTCTAAGCGGAATGAAAGGAGACCTGCAGGAAGGCCTTAGGTACCTCTGAACTTCCTTTTCCAGCTGTCTCTGACAGATGTCGCCTTGCTGTACATTCCATAGACTCCTTTCGCCTGAGGTCCCTGAGCTGCATCCCTGCCCTCCTCAAACCACACTGCAATAGTGATGGCTACCTGTCTAGCTCCTAGCAACCTCCCGAGAACTTTCTTATACTTTTATACCAGTAAAGCCTCCCAGAGTGCCTGAATGTAAGCGCAGGGCTAGATGAGTAGGCAATTTCAGGAGAAGAATAAGCTACTTAGCTCCTGAAGTAGGCTTCAGCAGCTAAACCCTCAGATTGCCCTGGCACTGCTTGACATTTGTCCCAGAAAGTCTGGGTCATTTTGACATCCCAGCATTTTCTCATTTTTGCAGGTCAGAGCTGCAAAAATGGCCAATTGCACTCATGGTTAAGTATTCCTGTCATGTATGTCATGCCCAGAATTTCATTATTTTTATTTTTATGCAATTTTACCTTTCCTCATCACACTTGCTTCCCAAGGAGCTACCCATGAGATCCAGGAGGCTGACGGCATGTTGGCTTCCTATGCATAGCATGACGACTATTTTCAAGCAAGATTCAGAAGACAAACGTGAAGAGGCTAAGCCTGTCAATATATTGTTATTCTTGAGTGTTGGTTTGACAACTTGTAAAACTGAGAATAATCAACATTCAGCCTCTCCGTTTTCTTCTGAGACTTATGAAACATCAAGATGTGGGCTTATCCCTGGGATCTACAGTGTGGTCAAAGTTCCCAGAGTCGGAAAAGCAGAACAAGAAGGAATTTTGAAATCAAGCAGACCCAGGTTGAATTCCCAGCACAGAGACCGAGCAGCGTGTGTCTTTGGGCCGGGCTGTCAGCAGCTGTGAGACGCCGTGTTCTTCTCCATCAAAAGGGATGATTCGGATGTCCCAGTAGCACTGAGAGTGCTCGAGGAACTAACAGACGTCAAGGATGCAGCACAGGGCCACACGCAGTGCCAGCACTCGATAGCGACAGCTTTGGGTGGAAGTCAACCAGCCTGAGTTGAGTCCAGCTCCAGCAGACTCCTTCTCTGGCTCTTGCTTTGTCCATACAGTGGGAGAGGAGTGGGCTGGATTCTGTTCTCCGGCTGCACTGGCCTCTTGGTTCCTTAGAGGCATCTCGCCTCCTCACCCTGGGGTTCTTGCGCTCTTGGGCCACACTACTTAGGGTCGACCCAGCAGCAGCAGAGGGAAAGTGTAAAATAAAGACAAACACAAATAGTGTTATCCAGGCACAGCTAACATCTGTAGTTTTAGCACTGCGATAGGCTGAGGCTGGAGGATTCCAAATTTGAGTCCAGCCTGATGAACTTAGCAATTTAACAAGACCCTGTCTCAGAATGAAAAGTAACTGAGTGTGAAAGCCCTGGGTTCAGTCTCCAGCACTGAAGGAGAGCAAAAATACCACTGTGAAATGACCTATTAGTCCTCCTTTATCTTTGATTTAATTCCCCTGGTTCTCATCAATCAAAACCCAAAGATATCAAACGGAAAATTCCACAAGTGTATACTACATTGTGCATGATTGTGAATAGCATACTGAAGTTGCCAAAGGAAAAAAGACAGTGTGCTTCTGCAGACTTCTGTGCGAGTGTTCAGGGCACCTGTATTTGTAAAAGGCTAAAGCTGGAAGCAACATAAACAGCCATTAGTGCAACACGGCTCAGTAACAGAAAGACTAAACCGCTGCTGCTCCTGCAACACACATGGGTGTCACGGTTATACGGAGTGAAAGAATTCAAGAGAGACGAGTACTATGTGGTCTTATGCATCCAAAGTTCTAGGAAATGCAAACTAATGTATAGTGACCCAAAAGCATGTCAGTAATTATATGATGATCCTTAGGAAGAAGAGGAGAAGGGCTGGTGAGATAGCTCAGCAGATTAAGCACCTGCTTAGGCACACTCAGGGACCAGGGGATGTGCTGAGCCAGCCACCAAGATCGGGCGTGGTGGCGCACACCTTTAATCCCAGTGCTGGGGAGGTTGAGAACAGGAGGATTACTGTGAGCCTGAGCTATGTAGTGAGACCCTGTACCAAATACACAAATAAAAAAATTTAACAAAAAACAGAGCAAGAAGGGAGGAAGACAAATTATGAGGTGACGAGAAAACTTTCAGAAGTGACAGACACATTCATTATAGTCATATTTTGCAGGCATGTATCATGGTAACAATTGTCAAATTGTATACCTTGAATATGAGCATTTTATATCAGTTATATTTAAATAAGGTTCTAACAATGCATTATATATGAAAGAAGAATTGCTATGGCTGGTCAAAAATAGTGTATGAGCAGATAGCTCAGCAGCATCAGTGCCTGCTTGGCAAGCACAAGGTCCTGAGTTCGATCCCTTGTACCAAGAGTCAAAACAAAACAAAAATATTAGCATATCAAATCTAACAATACATGGAAAAATAATAAAGACAAGGTAGTAAGCCTTCTTTGACATAGAGTATCCTAAAAATACATTTCTATAACATTAGAAAACCTATGTATCAACCTACGTTAAACCCACCCAAGTCAGCATATTAACAGACTTAAGAACAATCATAAGATCTTTTTCTTTTTCTTTTTTTTTTTGAGACAGGGTTTCGCTATGCTGTTCAGGCTGACCTTGAGCTCACCTTTGTAGCCCAGGCTGGTCTCGAACTCACATCAATCCTCCTGCCTCAGCCTCCCAAGTGCTGGGATTACAGACACCTGGCTAACCATAGGATCTTTGTGCAAGATAAAATACTCAATAAATCTAATGTCTAACAAATCAGTAATATAGAGGAATTCTCTTATCTAATAATTGTAATAAATTTCACACCCAAGGTAGAAATAAAAAATTAGAAGTGATCAAAACATGAGCCCTGCTGCTATGTCATCTACTACTCAGTAGTTGCCCTACTCAGTGTTGCCCAGGGATCTGAGCCAGTGAAATAGGACAGGAAAAGTAAGTGAGGGGCATTTTGGAAGAACACAGCAGTATTGGCGAGGATAAGATTCTAGGAAACTAGGGAAGATCATAGGAAAATCTTAGACTACATAAAATCTCTTCAGGATCTTAAGAGAAAATTGCTTAATGTCGCCTACATGGGTATAAGTTGCATGCTAAGCCGTAATCAAGCATCAAAGAACTATGCAGGATTCTGGTACATAAGTCTAATTGATTTTTCTAGCACCAAATAAAATAACAGGCATACTATTTAAATAGCTAGTCTGCTAAAGTAATGATTTTAGACTCAATATTTTAAATAAATTATATTTTATTAATCATAGTTTTGGGCCAACCAAATAGCTCACCTACAAGCAGGTGCAGAGGCTGAGGTTTCGATCCCTGGGCCTGCCATGCCGGCTCCGCCCCCTGGGGCACGCTGAGATGGCACTTGAGACTGACTGGGCGTGGAGGCACGTGCCTGTAATCCCAGCTCTCGGGAGGCTGTAAACAGGCAGATCACTACAAGTCCAATCTAGTAGTCAAACCCTGGGCACCTTGTAGACCCTTCCTTAAAAAAATCATATTATTTTTACCTATAACTTAAAAAAGTAGTGTGTTGTACATGCACAAGACAGTTTCCTCTACCTATCACTCATAGGCTCCTCATTTTGGTTTCAACCAACTATAATTCATAAGTCTTTGATTTCCACTCAGCTGTGTTATGCCTTTCCATTTTTATTTCTTCTTTAGATTTCTTATACTAGGGAGACTATACAATATTTACAAATGTAGGTCTGGTTTATTTCAATTATGAGTATATGTTCAATATACATCCATTTATATATGAAGTCTTCCAGTTTATCATAGCTGAGTAATATTCCATTGTATAAAAATACCACATCTTTTTCAACCATTCTTCAAATGATGGGCATTTTGTCAGCCAACTATAGATGGAAAATATATTTTAAAATTATGATAAGACTGAACAATTTCAGGGTTTCTTCCTTGTAATTATTCCCTAGGCAATAAAGCCTAACAGCTATTTATTCAGAATTTGTATTGTACTAGGTGTTGCCTATAATCTAGAGACCATTTAAAGTATACACAGGATGAACACAGGTTTATGAAAATATGTCTTTTTGTACAAAGAACTTAAGCATCTGTGAATTTCGGTCTTTGAGGAGGGTCCTGAAACCAGCTATCTGAGAATACAGAGAAACAACTGTATTTATTTAGTCCATTCAGTGTCTAGAACTCGTACAAATATACAGATGGTGAAGTAACACCACCACCTCTAGCTGTCTACAGCTAGCAGGTTGGGATCCAGTGCTAAGCGGATCATGGCCTTTGTGTTAATCAGGCTAAGCATTATTGTCCTGAATATTTTCCCCATGAAGGATGTGTCTTCTTCTTATGTATCCCATGTTAGGGAAGCCAAAGCTTTTGCTAGGTTTGTGGAAGTCACCATGCTTATCTCTTAGAAGAGATATGTGATGGGTGGTAAAATGTTTTAGGTGAGGAATCACAGAGTTTTAGATGATAGATACTGTTTTCCACATTTGCATCCATTCTGTGAAGCAGGTGCTATTGTTATTTACATTCGAAAGTTAGGAAAACTGAGGTACAAAGAGGATAAGGTGACTTGCCCAGAGTCACATAGCTACTGAGGGGTAGAGGATGCTGTAGGTCTGTTTGGTCTTATCACCTAAATTCTTTCGTCTTACCGCATTCCATAATTCTAAAAGATGAAGCATTTCACTCTTTTAAAAGATCTTCAGGGCTGGCCAAGTAGCTCAGACCATTAAGGTCTCTGCAAGGAGGTTTAGGGGCCCAGGGTTGGACAGGGCCTGCCATTCTGGCCCCGCCCCCAGGGTGGCAGTTGAGACTGGGGCATGGTGGCATGCACCTGTAATCCCAGCTCCTGGGAGGCTGTAAACAGGTGGATCACTACGAGTGCAATCTAGTAGTGAGACCCTGAACACCCTGTAGACTCTTCCCTAAAATACAAAAATAAATAAATAAACAAACATAAATAACAGTACTTGCAGTTCACAAAACACCCTAAACGTCCTCCTGCTCAGGCTTAGGAGCTGTGGCAACTGTTTGTAGCGAGAGCTCTGACTTCTAATATCATTCTCTAACAAAAGGAAACAGGGCTCCTTGGAGACATGGCAGTTTCTAGGGTCTGATTACAGAACATACAAGGAAAACCTGTACTATATTGTAGTGCCAGAAAATAAGGATGTGCTCAAGGAAGAAAATTGGGACCGGGGAGATAGCTCAGTAAAATAGGCACTTGCCTGGCAAGCACAAGGGCCTGAGTTCAATCCCTGCTTCTGGAAAAAAAAAAAAAAAAAAAAAAGAATTTAAAAGAAAACTTTAGCTTGGGGAAATAGCTCAGTAGAACAAGCACTTGCCTGGCAAGTATAAGGGCCTGAGTTCAATCCCTGGTCCCACACAAAAAAATTTAAAAAAGGAAAAGTTTCCAGGCGTGGTGGTGCACACCTGTAAGTCTAGCACTTGGGAGGCTGAGGCAGGAGGATCAGTGTGAGTTTGAGACCAGCCTGGGCTACAAAGGTGAACTCAAGGCCAGCCTGAACTGCATAGCAAGACCTTATCTCAAAAAGAGAAAAAAAAAAAGCAAAGCAAAACTCAAGTCAAGGAAGAAAATTGCCTATATCATAGATATGATAAGAATCTCCTTAAAAGAGCTCACCATAGCCAAACCTGGAGGAATTTGAATCGCAAAATAAATAATGATACTGAATTATAACCATGTTGAAAATAAATACTTCTGATATTGATACAAAAATGATTGAATGAGTCATTTAGGGGGGTGAAGTGACAAAATTCCCATAGAGAATCATCCCAACTAACTTTTCAGGGAGTACAAGATGTTATATTCATTCTCCAGATTGTGCCATGGCTTGTGGGTCCTAAACTGCAAAAATGACCACAGGCAGAGCTGCCACCAGGGCAGGGCCACCATTGCAGATGGAGCCACGTTTGCATATAGCCAACTCCACACCTACTGGGGCTGAGTGCTGACCACAACCAGTTGCCAACAGTGAGCCTGCCATGCATCTTGTTTCCCTTTGTCACGGGCAGCAAGGGTGCCAACCACCTGGCCAGTCTGATCGTGGGTGAGGGCCACGTCCCCGGAGAGAAGGTAAGTGTGTAAGGAACAGATGAACTAGACCAACATGAACTCCAAGTTAAGCTCGTGGTGATTGTAAACTGTACAACCATGTGAGGTTTCAGCCCCAAAGTGACCCCTCCACAGCTCGATAAGTTGGAGAAGAAATCCAACCCCTGGAGGAGGCCTATGCAGAAGGTATTAGGGATGAAGTCAAGGGTTTAAGACTGAACCACAAAACAGCTACACGTGAGGCTTGCTAGTGCTATCCTATCACAGTGAGAGCAGCAAGAGACAGCCGCGGAGAGAGTGCAGGCTACACAGAGATTCTCTGACAAGTTTAAATTCCTGCTGGAGAGAACACGGAGCCTTGCCTTCCCTGATGAAATCCTGATGATGTGGCTCTCAGAGATGGCAGAATCTGAATACACTGACATTAAGTACACTGGTCTGATTCAACTCGCACTCCTACATCCAACTCAGATCGGAGGTCTGGTGGTTGTCCCTGTCCACCAATTTAAGATCACACCTTGGCCTAGATGATTGGCAGGGCCTGTGGTGACTGACAGAGGGGTCTCCAGAGTGAGGGAAGGGGACCCTTCAGGAACTCACAGGCCATAAAGATGGAGGACAAGATCACCACGACTTGCTGGATACCAAGACGGCAGATACTGAAAGAAGCCACTTGGATAATCGCGCTGCTGATTTCCACTGGTCTATTGAAAGGAGCATTTAGTGCTTACGTTTTTTTTCTCTTCTGTTTAATTTTTTTGATCAATTTTGCATGTTTATAGCTGGTAATCTGACCAACTGAATTGAAGACAACAATATGCAATATAACAACCGTTGTTGAATTCCTATCATTTTGTTTAGTGAAATTTTATATTGTTTCTAATTTTTTTTTTTTTACTATTTTTTATTGCCTTTAGAA